>PVKA01013933.1:0-53748 GCA_004027165.1 Ctenomys sociabilis | reverse complement strand
CCCGGTGGGGGTTGTAGGGGGGCCAGGTGGGGAGGTGCGGGGGGAACCTGGCGGGGGAGAGGGGAGCCTGGCGGGGCTGCGCGGGAGCCGGGCGGGGTTAGGGGAGCCCGGCGGGGGGCGGGGGAGCCCAGGGTCCAGAGCGATGTGGCCTCGGTGCAGCGAGACGCGCGGGGCGCCGCGGGGACCCCCGGCAGCGGGGCGCCGACTGGCGCGAGGCTCTTCGGCCCGGGTGAGCCCAGAGAGGGTGTGACTAAAAAAACTGTGAATGTCACGTACGTTCCTATTTACGTGTGCCTAGTCCTGGTTTTATGCAAGTATAGGTTTAAAAATACGTACTATGTGTTTCCTTCAAGCACATAGTTTCGGTAGGTTTTCTATATAGCTTGTGGAATTTTACATTTTTACATTTTTGGAGCCCCCCCGCCCCCCCCCCGTTTTTGTTAAAAACGGGACCTTGAGCAGGAGGGTTTTTCCCTGAGTTCCGCATCCTCCATAAGGGATTTAATTCCTTGGCGATTAGTGCATTCTGGAAGTCTTCAGTCGTTGCCTTTGTTGGATTACTTGAGAGGTGGTGCACAAACCTCCTGGCTCCGGGAAGCTCCGAAAGGAGCTTCTCGTCAAGACTTGATTGAGGTGTTGGCTTCAGTAAGACAAGGTTCAGGCAGGGTATTACCAGAGGGCTGATTTTTTCCTGAGGCCTTGAGGATTGTGAAAGAGGGGAGGACCTGGACTTCCCTCCAAAGAAGTAACCCTAATATAAAATATTTGAGGAATAATAGGGGAATGCTTACGTTGAAGAGATAGTGGGCTTTTTGTTTTAAACACTTGGTGGAGCTGAGCTCATCTGCAGGGTTAAAGTGCTGATGAGTTGAAAATGTGGAGTACTAGGAGGGTGCGGGTGGCCTTTTGGAGAGGAGACCCAAGCATGTGGAACCCTGACTGGACCCAGGTTGGTAGGTTGGTCGGTTGGTCAGTCTTCTTATTCTCTTTTTCTGTTTTTGTTATGGATGTTGAAACTAGAGGCTTTTCCTGAACGGCATGCCCAGAAATTTTAAACTTTGAGTTAAGGTCACACTACATTGGCTAGGCTGGGCTCAAATTTGTGATCCTTATGCCTCACCCTCAGAAAATGCTGGAATTACCTGTGTGCACCACCCTACTCAGCTCTTTTTTCTTAGTCAAAAACAGAAAAATGGTGTCTGTCTCCCTCCCCTCCCCATCTCTTCCTTTGGCTTTAGAAAAAACATTTCCCAACTGGATGGCCTGTTAATAACTGGGAAAAAACACCCACAAATAACAGTAATACCACATTTATTTTTGTGTTTACATTTTACTGAGCTTTTATTTTTTTTAAAGTGACTATTTTCACATTCTCCTTTTTAAAAATTATACCTATCCCGTCCTGACCCATGGTCTACTTGATTTCCTCTTGTGAATTTTAGAGCATAACATACCCTAAGAACATCCTATCTACTTCTCCTCCTCCTCGGACTAGGAATCTAACCCAAAGTCACTCTACCACTGAGCTACATTCCCAGATATTCTTTAAAATTTTAAATTTTGAGACAGGACGTTGGTCAGTTGCTCATGCAGAGTTCCAACTTGTGGTCCTTTCACCTCCTGGGTAGCTGGTTTGCTGTATTTTAATACGTGTTCTGATGGTTGCTTTGCTGAATTTATTTATTAATGTTTTTTCTCCAATCTTGCTAATGATGCTTCCCAATTTTTCCTCATTATATTGAAAATCACTAATAATTATATAGCAAATTAAAAATTGTAGACCATTATTGAAATGTGAAAGATGTCAGGTAGAGTGAATTTTAGAAAAATATTTCTGAAGTGAATACATGAGATTAATAATAGATAGCACATTGTAAAACATTACAAACTTCAATGAATATAACAAAAATTGTCTAAAATAATCATGAAGAGTTTATAGATCAGTCATATAATAGTTCTCTCTGTACCAAAAAATCAAGAAACTTGTGTTCATCTAATTAGAATTCCCAAAGTAGAAGGGGGTAGGCAATAAATATTTAAAGATTTAAAATTTCGTTTCTTTTTTTTTTTTTTTTTTTTGCGGAACCGGGGATTGAACTCAGGTCTTTGAGCTTGTCAGGAAGTGCTTATTCCACTGAGTCATCTCCCCGGCCCCTAAAATTTCTTTTTTTATATTATCTAATTTTTTATATTAATTTTATTGAGAAAGAAGTAGCAATGAGACAATTTCAAAACAGGTTAGTAGGACAGTTGCAATAATTGAAACATTGCATATTGTTATCTTTGTAGTATTCATAGTACAAGATGCAGACATGATATTTTGTCTAAACACTATTAATTCAAAACTTTCTTCTCACTGAATAAAATTTCTGAATTTAGTTAAAATTATAGTACCACATTTCCAAGAAAAACAAACCTTTTGCACAAGAAATATGACTAAAATCATACCAAGATTCACAAAAATGAAATTGTCCAAAACTAATTGTAAAGAAAAAAATCATTGAAGCATTTACATAGAAAAAAATATTAGCTATGGAGGAATAAAATTAAATAGCATCTTATTCCACATTAGAAACAGAAGAGCATGCTTACCTGGCAGGGGAGATTCCATGATCAAGAAAATAAAAAGAGCGTGTGGATAAGAAACTAGACTTATTTATTCAAAGGAATGAAAAAATCTGCCCTCATTGAATTTTATATCTAGCAAACATACCTTTGAAAACTAAAAGTAAAATATTTTTATACAAACTTGAAAATATGTACTTCTTGTCATGACATACCAATTATTACTATAGTGTCTTTCAAATAAAAGTTTTTTTCTTTAAATAAAGGGTAATAAATGAAAAAAAGACAAAAAAAATCCTGCTACAATGCTGTATATGATTAGATTTCTAAATTTCTGTGTAAATATATGTAAGTGTTCATTCCTATTTTTTTAAAAAAATTTCTTCAAATTCTGTAAGGACTTAAAATTTAACATATCAATACTTGATGGAAAATGCCTGTTCCATGTTATGCCTATGATGTTTGATATTTAGACAGATAGGGTAAACCAAACTGCATATGTTGCAGGGTAATAATAAACTTCTTTTCTGGAGTTTAACAACCTAAGTTTGCAGATCAAAAATTGGAGAAAAGGAAGGAGTGAAAGGTCAGCCAGCATTTTGGCCCTAGCCTGTCAAGGTCAGTGAAGACTTAGGACATAGGAGAACCTGTACTGTAGCATCATGTAACTCAGTTGTGCCCCAAATTTCCTGATCAAGGAGATTATGGAGCCACAGAGGAATGCTATCGATGATGTATTGTGTGCCTAAGGAGAGTCATATGGAGAAAAAACATTCTCTCAGGCTTTCACAGAGAGCAAATTGGTCAAGCAATGGCTGTGACTCATGCACATGGCTGACACTAAGGACCTACACAGTGTGGTACAGGATTACAGGATAAACCTTGAGGGTACTTGACTGACCTTATCAGATAGAAAAGTTACATTTCTTATTATATAGGTCTTGGTTTATCTTGGTCTTAACCATCCAGCAGCAAAGTATAAAAATTAGGTATATAAAGTAAAGCCATATTAATATACTGAGCTGTGAAGGGCTCAAGTCAACAACTTCTGCAGATAACTCACTACTGTTGTATACTACTGGACTATGTTGGATTGTTTTGCTGAATTCATCCACTTATAGTATTTAGATGCCAATGGAATACCCATCACTGACAGAACTAAACAAAAAAAGGGGCTAGAAAAGAAGGACCATTTTGTGTTTGTATATACAGAATAGTTAGGATAGATATACATCTACTTTTGCTTAACTCAATGAGAAGAAAGATTTGTACTAATAGTGTTTGGACAGGATCTCCTATCTTCCTCTTGTACTATGGATGACCACTAAGACGTTAACAATATACAATGTATGAATTATTGAAACTGTCCTATTAATCAGTTTTGAAACTATCTCATTGATATTTTTTCTCAATTAAAAAATAATTAAAAAAACTCAAAATATTCAAATACTTCCAGATGTAGCATATAGAAAAAAACAAAGACCATAATTCAGAAGGCAAGAGAAGTTGCTTTATGGTACTAGATAAAGAATAAAGAGCTCCCAGGGCCAGGGGGTTAGCTCAGTAGAATAAGTGCTTGCCTAGCAAGTGCAGGATGCTGAGTTCAATCTCTGGTACTACTAAATAAATAAATATTTTAAAAATTTATTTGTATTTATTTAAAAAAAGAATAAAGAGCTCTCAGAGTGGTAGTTATGTAACTTCTGTATCTGACAAAGTCAGTCAGATCTCTTCAGGATTTGCTCTAAAACCCTGTGGCCCAGTTTGTAGATCCTTTGTCAGTGTCAGCCATGTGCATGAGTCACGGCCATTTCTTGACCAATTTGCTCCCTGTGAAAGCCTGAGAGAATGTTTTCTCTCCAGGTGACTCTCCTTAGGTACATGCTACATCGTCAGTCACTTTCCTCATTGGCCTTCTAATCTCCTTAATCAGAAAATTTGGGACACCACTGAGTTATATGATGTTACAGTACAGGTTTGCTTATGTCCCGAGTCCTCACTGACCTTGAATTGCTAGGGTCAAAATGTTGGCTGTCCTTGCAGCCCTTCTTTTTTACTGATCTGTGGTCCTCAACCTTAAGTTGTTAACCCTCCAGAAGAGAAGCTTAATGATATCACCCTATAACATAGGCAGTTGAGCTTAACCTCACTATGTGTCTGAATTTCAGACATCTTAGACATAACATGGAACAGGTATTTTCCATAAAGTATTGATATATTAAACTTTAAATCCCTACAGAATCTAAAGAAAATAATAAAAGTATTTTAAAAAGGAATAAGCAATTACATGTTTTTACACAGAAATTTAGAAATCTAACTCTATACATTGTAGAAGGACAGTCCTATGACATTTTCTTTTCCTTGTTTTTTGTTTTCATTTGTTACCCTTTTTTTTTTTTTCTTCTTATATAGGTCCTGCTTTACTTGGTCTTATCCATCCAGCAGAAAAGTATAAATACAAGGTATAAAAAGTAAAGCCATATTAATATGCTGAGCTATAAAAGGCTCAAGTCACAACTTCTGACATTGCCAGTCCTATGGATAACCCACTACTGTTATGAACTACTGGACTATATTGGATTATTTTGCTGAATTCACACACCTACGATATTTAGATGGCAATGGAATACCCATCTCTGACAAAACTAAATAAAAAAGAGGATAAAAATGGATTATTATTATTATTATTATATATATATATTTTTTTTTCTTTGGCAGAACTGGGGATTGAACTCAGGACCTTGCGCTTGCCAGGGAAATGCTTATTCCACTGAGCCATCTCCCCGGTCCTTGGGGATATAAATGAAGGACCATTTTGTATCTGTATATACAAAATAGGATGGATATACAGGTGCTTCCTCTTAATTCAGTGAGAAGAAAGATTTGTATAGTGTTTGGACAGGACCACCATGTCTGTATCTTGTACTATGAATACTATGAAGACAGCAATATGCAATATATTAATTATTGTAACTGTCCTGTTAACCTGTTTTGAAACTGTCTCATTGTTTCTTAATAAAATTAATAAAAAAATGGTAGTTATGCAGGAGTATGTAAAATATGATTATATTACATGAACCCATTTGAAAGGCCATTGAAGATTTCCACAAAGCAGTCAGTATCAATCTTATGTCAGGTTATATACATATTTTTTCATATATGTATATATATGTGTGTGTATGTGTATAAAAGACAGGGAAGAACTAATATAAAGTCAATGGAAATACACTTTTTAAAGTTTCTAATACTAGGAGAAAATATCATACTATGTTTTATAAGTAGATTATAAGTTAAACTAAATCACAATACAAAAATTAAGATTAAACAATATTCAGAAAATTAAATATTAATTAATTCAAAATTAAAACTTTCAAAATAATATTCCAAAGTTAAAATTAAATTGTGAGTCCAACCAAGAGGCCAGAATGTATTGTATCATACATATAATTTCTAGTATATGGTAGATGTGGACAGTGTCTATGATGCTTATTGGTGGCCAGGTGTCACTTGTAGGACTGAGCTACTGCTATTTCCTTGATATCCATCCTGTAAACCTGGACCAAATCGTGACCCATAGGGCGCAGGAAAAGTCCATTTGTAGAGTATGCTGATGGAAATATTTTGCTGTTGTATACAAACAAAAGAATAATTGAAAGACTGCTGTTGTATACCTCTTTTTCTCCTGTATTTAATTGTCCTATTTGGTGAGTTCTTTCCATTCTCATTCAAGGAGTTGTAGTCATTTTGATCCTTGTCTAAAATATCTTCTAGTAGTCTGTGTAGGGTTGGCTTTGTTGTCATGAAATTCTTTAGTTATTCTTTGTCATGGAAGTATTTCACTTCATTAAACTTGACAGTTTTGCAGGATATATCAGTCTGGGTTGGAATTTTGTTTTTAATTATTTTTGAAGAATACAAAATAGTGATAGAAGAAAACAGTGGAATTTGTTTTCTTGCAAGACTTGAAGTACTTTGCTCTATGCTTTTCCTGACTTGATGGTTTGTGAAAAGAAATCTGCTGTTATTCTGTTGGGTTTTCCTTTAGATTTGATCTGTTTTCTTTTTTTTTTTTTTTGCAGAACCAGGTATTGAACTCAGGCCCTTGTGCTTGCCAGGGAAGCGCTTATTCTACTGAGCCATCTCCCCAACCCCTGTTTCTTTTCTTTAGTGGCTTTTAGTATACTGTTCCTTTGCTGAATTTCTGTGATCTTGATTATTATATGTCTGGATGTGGTTTTAATTGGGTTGATGTTATTTAGAGTTCTGTATGCTTCAGTTACCTAAATGTCAGATTGCTCTACCATATCTGAGTTTTCTGCTATTACTTTTGACCGTTCTTTTTATTTCATTTGAATTGACTCCTTCTTTCCATTGATGCCTATTAGTCTTACATTGTTCATCTTTGCATCATCTTGCAGATGTTGAATTATTTTTTTCCTGTATCCTAGTTGTTTTTAGGAGATCTTTTCTTACCTTTTCACTAGCTTCAATAGTGTCTTCAAGGTCTGGAAGTGTATTTTCACTTTCACTCAAATGATTTCGCCAGTTTGTGATTGAGGTTTTAATTTTCTGTATATCCCTTTGAATCTACTTCATGCATTCTATTTTTTTCTTATATGGCTCATTCAAGGATTCCATCATTTTTATATTCTCTATTTTTTATCAGTGTTTTTAGAAGCACTCAGTACTTCTTTCATTATAGTTATTTCTCTTTTTACTTCAGAAATTATTTCTGATCTGATTTCCTCTATACCTTTCTGCAGTTGTTTCGTTACTTCAGATGCTATTATTTCAGAGATCTCAGGTGTGTGATTTCTCATTTCTTCTATGCTATTGTCTCCTTTGTTCTAGCTGGGCTCGGGGCCTGAGAATGCATTTTTCTTCTTCTGTTTGTCATTTTGTATAGCACTGTCTTCTGAGCTTTGGTAGAGTTATTACTTTAGCACCAGGTTTGGATCTACCAAGGTCAAACATCCCGGTGGGTGAGCCCTGGCTGCTGTGCTGCACTTCTTCCTGCTGCAGTCCTTGGAAATGAACCCACTATGTCACTCTGGCAAGATGTTCTTTTCCTGGATCAGCTGGGTGTGCCTTGCTTCTAGCCTCTCACACCAGCCTGTCCGATGGATAAAATTCCAAACACATATCGGGCCTGGGCACTGGCTAGAGTGAGGATCCAATGGGCCCGAATGGCCCCACAAACAAGCTAGGCCTGAAGCTGGCTAGAATGAGGATCCGAAAGACTCTGGGCAGTCCCACCCACACACCGGGCCTGGATGCTGGCCAGAATCGCTTTGCTGAATTTACAAATGCTTTGCTTTTAAAAATATTTTTAAGGATAGGAGTTTACTTCATAGAAGCAGTTAAATTGATTGAATGACATATATAGGCTTCAGCTATAGTGAGGAATAATTGGTACTGAGGAATGGGAGGGAGGAATGAATAGGCTATGTGCTTAACACCTGAAATTGTACTGTAGATTACCTTGTATCTCATTAACTGTATGAATCTAAACATACGGGTTTGACAGTTGATATAAATTATTTAGCACATTGATTTTAGAATTTTATTGATGAAAATGTTGTTATTTATATTTTGTAATAATGATAGTTACTATTATTGTGTATATTTTATATATGAAGCACTTTTGTGTCTTTTTAAAGAGGTGGCTGGATCTAGAGTGTGTGATGCTGGGATTAAGGATGTATTGTTATTGTGACCCTTAGGCAGTCTCCATCTTGGAGATGGAGACTCCAGAACAGTTGCTTAGAATGATTAATGTCACTTTGGCTAGTGTGATACAATCAGCAATAACAATACAGCATCAAATACAGCTTAGAAAATGACATATTGAGGTAACTATTAATTTGACACTTAACATAGGAATTAGATTTGTGGTTATGTGCAATATGAGAATTTACCTTTAAGAGAGAAATTTTTGAAGAGATTTAGGGGGAGAAATAGAAAAACAAAAGAAGAAGAGATTAGAAGGCTAGAGGACAAAGGGGGATCACACAAACTTAAGAGAAACTGGTGAAGAAGACAGGAGAGAAAGAGAAGGAAGAAATAAAAAACAATTGAACAATAAAACTAGAAACCATGGTTACATTCACATAAGAACAAGAACAAATAAAACAGCAAAAAAAGAGAAAAATGTCCACTTCAAAGTGTGTCTCTGCTGTCACTGACAGACCATGTGGGCAGAAAGAGTCCCGATTTGTGTTGATTATGCCCAGCAAGCCAAGAGTAGCTTTGTGGTGAGGTAGTGGGTAATCCCAGAGAGCCTGCCCCTCCCAGAGAACCTGCCCCTTTATTTCCATTGAAGTTCAGGCTGGTTTCTGGCCAGGAGGCGGTTGCCAGACTTGTTCAGTCTGTAGTGGTCTGGGTGCCTCCTGCCAATTTGAGTTCACCATCATGACCCTAACACTGGGAGCTGTTAGTTGGAGCTGGCAGTTGTTCTGAGTTCTGATCTCAATTGGACTCTTTATTTTTCTTTTTTTTGTCTTTTTGAGACTGGGTCTCACTATGCAGTTCAGGCTGGCCTTAAGCTCACTTTGTAGCTCAGGCTGGTCTTGAACTCACAACAGTCCTCCTGCCTCAGCCTCCTGAGTGCATGCACCACCACACCCGGCTAAATTGGACCCTTTCTTCAGAGGCTCCTGGCCAATCATCCTCCCCTGGGGCCATATGAACCCAACTAACTCACCAGCCACTATAGTCTGCTGTATCCACTGCTCCATCCCACTGGCACGTTTCTCTGTGGGGGCCTCGGGGTGGCCAGTAGTTAGCACTGGCAAGTTTGAGCTGCCCCTCCCCCTCCGTGAGTCCAGGCTGAGGGAGAAAAGCACTACCTGCTGCTGCTTTCTTCTTCATTGAAGTTTCTGTCTTTGCAGCCCTGTGTGCTTCAGTTCTTGCTGTAGATCTGTCCAGGGGACCCACTTCCCTCTCTTTTCCTCCTGTTGATATATTCCAGTGTCTGGACACCAGATGCCGGAGAGGCTCTTTTTCTGCTCCTCACTACTCCACCATCTTTTTGTTTGGGTGTGTGATTACCAAATCAGTTCAATGATTTGGCACTACCCTAAGTCCAGTACCTTAGATAGAATTAATAGGGGTGAGGAAAAGCTGCTAAGGTCCCTATCTTTGCTACCTTTTGCACACCATAAGCTGTTTCTCTGCAATGCTTGTCTGCCATGCTACTCTGCTTTGGAGCTAGCTGATTGTAGACTAAAACCTCTACAGACCGTGAGTCAGCATAAGCCTTTCCTTAATTTTGTTTGTTAGGTGATCAGTCTCAATAACAGCAGTAAAATAAGACAGTGTCTTAGACTGTCATAACCCTATGAGGAAAGGAAACTGAGTATGGAGGGAGGGCAAAGTAACTTACCAAGGTCACTAACCTGATACGTAAGAGCCCCTTTGGAGGTTCTAGCAGGGAAGCACAGCTACTCATAAACCCTTGACTGAGAAAATGATCCTCTTCTACTGGTGGCTTTGGCCAACATGCAGTTTTGGGAGGGAAATATGTGGAGCAGTGAGGGAGGAAAGGGACACTTGCCTCACCAGCCAGGTCAGCTGAATCAACCCTGACAGTCAGTGGCAAACAGGTCACCCTCACATCCTCAGCTGATAATTGAGCCAGATTTCAAAAGCAGGCAGTTTAAGAATCTGCTTAAGTGATTGTTGGATTGTACTATAATGTATAGTAATTACTGTATTTTCTCTAATATAAATACCAAATATGTTAGTTTTCCTATTTGCACTTTAAAAGTTTTGAGCAGTTATGAATATTTTTTACTTTGTTATTTCTGGCATTGGTTAGATGGTGTAGAACTGTGGGCAAGAATATTCATCTCTTTTCATCCCTCTTTCACATAGTGGAAATAAATTAGTGAAGACATGCTTAGATCAGGGCTGAAACTCACAGATGTGAGCGCTTTAAGAGTTTTCCCTGTCATTCCAGTGCATGCTCAGAAATTGCCATCTGCTTTTTTGTTAATCACAAAACCAGTGTTTTACGTAAAGCCTTTTAGATGTGGAAGGTGAGTGTATTTAAAAATGATTTTCTGTAATTTTTTATTGAGTTTCATGATGTGGTTGTTACATTCATTTAAATTGTTTGAATTTTACTTCATTTGGAATAAAAAGTGTTGGAATAGTCCTTGTCATTAAGTTTTTGTTATTTAATGCTGTAGGTTTTAGGACAGACTTATTTTTAGAAATACTCATTTTAATTTATTCTGTTTGGACTTTATCTCTGTTTTGGTACTGTCCCTTTTGCGTGTGCTTATCAGAAGTATTGAAGGGAAACTTCATGATAAAATACTCAATTGTTTTTCATAATGAAGTCATTTTATTTATGTTTATAGAGCGTTTTGGTCTGTGCCATCACATGGTATAGTCATCACATGGTGTAGTTTACAGCTGTGAAACATACAGGGAGCTCTATTAATTTTCCTACTCTTGACACCATGGGTCTCCTGCCTGTAATTGTGGAGGTAGAGAGTAATTTTTAGTAATTGTAGCAATAGGTTTCTATGGAGCCCTCTGTTCTGGACTGATCACATTATGTCCTTTAACCCTGCTAGCATATCTATGAAATTATATTTATATATTGTATTTAATAGGCCTAGACTGAGAAGGCAATTTGGCCATAGTCACACAGTTGTTGTGTGTAGAAAAAGAATTTAAATTCACCTGGTCTTTCCCAAAGTTTGGGATTTTAACCATTATACTGTATTATGGCTTTCCAAATTAAAGTTTGTGTCTAGTTCCTGCCACAAGTACAGTATACTACATCAAGATTAAGAATCTCAATATTTTATCAGCTAAGCCCCTGGGCTCTTTATTTTATGACAGATTTTATTAATGTTATGTAATGACATCCTGCAGGATTTGCTTTGCTTTTTTTTCTTTCAGTTCAGACCATTGAAGCTCAGATCTGAACACCCATGAGTTCTGCTATACTTTTAGTTCTACTGTTACCTTCCCTGCTTCCCTTTGAGTTTCATCTCTTTCCTGTGTATTGTCTCCCTAGGGTCTCTTGTGGCACTAGGTTGACTATAACAGATGCGGATGGAACAGGGACGTCTAGGGAAGCAGAAGAGGGTAGCTATTGGGAATGTTTTTGTTAAGTCAGAGTAAAGGTTCAAACCTGGCATCCCAGCTCTGGGGGCCACCTTTGCGTTTAGTACTTTCTGTTGAGTTTTCTATTCTTTGGTTTTCTATCCAACAAATACTTCTTCTGTGCTACTATGTGTTAGATATATTTCTAGGCAGGAAAGCCACCAGTGCATGAAACAGAGAAGACTGCTCTCATAAAGCTTTCTAGTGGCATGAAGACAGATAATACACTAGGAGAATGAAAAGCTTTGGAGAAAAATAAAGCCAGATAGGAGAGAGAAGGTATAGGTGGAATGAAAGAATGGATAAGGAGAGGAAGGGCCTGCTCTTAATGTAGAGTGGAAAGGGCTCTATGATATGTAAGCAGAGGATATGCTATGGAATTCCTTGAGGAGGACTGTGTCAGGAAAGCATACATGTCAAAGGTCTTGAGGCAAGAACGTGCCTGGCAGTTAAAAACAACTAAGGTATTAAAGAGAATTTAGCTAAAACTCTCTTGGCTGCCTGTGGGCTCAAAGACAACTGGGACTCCAAAGAGCTCCAGCCACAGAACAAGGCTGTACCTGCCAAGTCTTTCCCACGGGCCTTCAGTGACTATATGGGAGCAGGAGTTTGGAGGCAGGGAAGATAACGGAGAATGTTCCCTTGACGTTAAGTAGTTCCTATGAAGACTAGGGCAGGACAGAAACATTGCTAGAAATCTCTCTGAGGGCCTTTACTGAATGTAAGGCTGGGGTTGCCATAGGCTGAGAACATCACAGAGTGAGAGAATTCCTACAGATAAAAGATAGTTTGTCTATACCAGTCCTTTAAAGAAGAAATGTTAAAGTCTTTATGCTGAAGATAATGATAAAAGAAACTGAGATCCAAAGGAAGGAAGGAATTGTACCAGGGAGGGTAAATATGTGGATTAATATAAGGGACCTCTTAAAATCACCCTTTTTTGTATATATTTATTTAAAAATCATAAACTACTTAAACCAGAAATAATAACAATTTAGTTTTAGGCACATAGTATAAGCAGAAGTAGAATATATGACAAATATACAACAGGAAGGAAGAAGGAAAGTAAATTTAGATTGTGATATGTTAGTAATGTCCCTCTAATCACCAGAGGGACGTTGATTGAGGCTATTCCAGGTGATTGAGGCTATTCCAGTCTAATTTGAAAAACATACAACTTTTTTTGTATTGATTAAAGAACAGTTACATCTTTTCTTTTTTCTTTGCTTCTTTCAGGTTTTCTCAAACAATGATGAAGGCCTAATTAACAAAAAGTTACCCAAAGAACTTTTATTAAGGTAAGTGTAGAGAAATTTTAGGTAGAGTTCTGTCTTGATCAATCCTTCAGTTCCAAGACTATCTTTCTCACTGTGAGTCCACAGCATAGAAAAAGAGACAGAATTAGCCTAACTGACTTTTTGTTTTTGTTTTATAGAATGCTGTTCAGCTTGTTGTTAAATTTTACTTGGTCTAATCCAGAGTGTACTAAGTATGTACATAGCATTGGTCTGGATTCTTTTTGTAATGTGGTAAGTATTGTGATAATCTTCAGTAGGTGCCATTGTTTGGGTATGAGTAAATAAGCAGACTGTAAATAATATAAGGAAACATTATTGCTAAACTTAGGAGCTTCTAAAGTCAATTTTAAGGGCTGGCTAGATAGCTCAGTGGATTAAAGTGCCTGCTTAGGCAGATGCAGAAGCTAGGTGTTTGGTCCCTGGCCTGCCTTGTCGGCACCACCCCTGGGTATGCTCAGTCAGTGAGTGACATTGGGCGTGGTGGCCCACACCTATAATCCCAGCACTTGGAAGGCATTAAAACAGGAAGGGTCACTACAAGTCCGATCTGTGTAGTGAGACCCTGTAGACACTGCACTAAATACATTCAGTAAATAATTGAATGAATGAATGAAACAAAGTCAGTTTTAGATGTTTTCTGATAAATGTGTTTAAAGGTAAGTAGAAAAAAATATAGCTATGATATGTTCTTACTGAGCACCTTAAAATGCTTTTGGCCCCAAATATTGATGGATAAAAAAATTTTATCCATTTTTGTAAGAGATGTGTGCTAAATGATAGCAAGTGCTTTAAAATAGGATTTTTTTGTCTTTTTTCCCCCTGATATTACTAGATATATAAAAAATAGTATTTCAGCTGTCATTTTAGCAAGTAAAGCTATCAGCCAACATTTGTTGACCCTGAAGCACTGTAGCTTTCTTTAGTATTCTGCAATAATCAAAGATTTTAGTTTGGATGTTGTTGTATTTTAAATCTTTACAAATAATTTATGTATACATGGTCATCTTTCAGTGACATTTCCCAAACTGTTTCTCCTATCATTAATATTCCACAAACAAAAACAGGTTATGTGATCAAAAAGTATGGAAAATGAATTCAAAACTGTAGGACAACCAAAAAAAAAAAAAAAAGAAAAAAAGAAAGAGGGGCTGAGTAAATAGCTCAGTGGAATTGAGTTCAGTCCCTAGTACTACCAAAAAATAAAAAAAGAAGAAATTGTAGGATAAAACTAATTTCTTTACTACAGACCTCCTTAGAGCCTAAATTAATGTGCATGGCAGTGCTCCAGGTTGGGTAGTTGTAACATTTTATATTTCCTGACAATTGGATCCTTTCAGTATTTCAAGGAAAAGTTTTAGGAAATGTAGTACATTGTAGCACTGTAAGAAATGAACCAGATGACTATTCTCTGGCTGTACTAAATCTTATTTTAACATTTTGGGAATGACTATGAATTGTTTTAATAATTGAAAGTAATTTTTTATCTCTTTGAGCTCACCACAGAATTACTCTGTAAATGATATAGATTACTCATCTTTGCTGTCATTATTAGCATGTTAGACATTTTTTTGAGTCAGAAACAGTGTGATGATTTAATTTCTCTGTGGTAGTGATCACATTTTAGTGGTTTCAGAGTATGTTTCATTAGTCATCAGGTGTTTTGGACACTGTTGCAAAGAATTTATGCTACTCAGTCAATAAAAAAGAAAATTGAACAGGATTGCATGCAAAAATACATCCTATTTTATTCTAATAAAACAAATATTTGAACAAGAATATTTTTAGTTGTTTAGACCAGCTTGAATTAAGAAAGTGAAGGCAATTGTGTACATGTTTGTACTCCTAGCACTTGGTATGCTAAGGCAGGAGGATTGTGAGTTCAAGGCCAGTATAGACTACATAATGAATTGGAAGGTAACTTGAACTACCTAGAAGGACCCTGTCCAAAAAAAAAGGGGGGGGGGAGAGCAAGAAAGTGGTGACAAGGAAGAAATGTGTATTTTTCACATGCTACAAGACCCTGCTCACACATTTGAGCTATGCTATGTGTGTGGGAGATAATCTGGCTAAGTCTGAATTGGCAAATTGTCACCGTATGACTTCTAGGAACATCGTCCACACATGCAGTGTGTTCAGCGTCAGTGTGAGTGTTTCTCTAGCCCCAGCCTGAGGCTGAAGTATGAATATGGCATTCTTAACCTGGAGATTCATTACCACCTTGAGGCAGACAATGTATTAGTCATTCAACACTAGATTACAATTAAACTCCACCCTTCTCATGCATAGGCTATTTTTGACTCAAAGCTGGCTTTTATAATTTGGCCATAGAACAGTTTCCATCTGTTGATACAAAAATAAAGAGTAAGTACAAAAAATTATCACTTTCTATGGTAGTATGATTTCTGATCTTCAGTCTTAGACACTTTAAAGATTCATGCTGGGCCCAGTTGTGAAGAATCTGCAGGTTTTTATCACTGGTTATAACTTTTGAATCATGCCACACAACTCATGTATTTTTCAGTGGGAACTGCCATTTGAGGGCAATTTTTTATAACTTGTTTTTTCACCTGTTTATATTCCCTCTTTGGTTTTTATTTTGGAGTCTGTAAGGACAATTTAAATTTAAAATTGTGTGTGTGTGTGTGTGTTTGAGAATACACAATAGTAATAAAAAAGAAAAAATAGAAATGGTACAGAATTTCACTAAACAAATATGAATTTGATAGTATTTGTTGTAATACATAGTGTTATCTTCAAATTAGTTGTTCAGATCGCCAGATATATGCATGCAAAATTGAAAGAAAGAAAAAAGATAAGAAATTAAGAGAGAAAAAGCAAAAAAAAAGAGGAAAAAGACAAAAAAAATTAAGCATTAACTATTTGTCTGTGTAGATCAGCAGAAATCCACAGTACAATTATCCAAACCCTGTCCTGTCAACTTGTCTTGAGACTGTCTCATTGGTATTTGTTGTTCAATAAAAATAAAAATAAATAAAATAAAAAATTTATCCAAACCATCCTGGTTTCATATAGATATATTTCTTTCCCCTACTCTCTCTCCTATCCTTCTCATCTCAGTAATTTGAATATTAAAGCACTGCCACTGTAAGTCTTTTCTGACCCTTGAGCCTCAAGATTCAACTCAGCAAACTGTTAAAAGTCTTAGTTTTATACTGGCTTTAAAATCATTTCTGCGTTAAGTCATAGATACTTAGTCTCAATAAGAGTAGCTCTCTCCTTTCTCTGCTATTCAGGAAAATTTCAAAGTTTGAACCAGGCATGTGGAATTAATCCTAATTAATTCCACAATGTGAATTCCACCAAGTCCCTTTCTCACAGACCTTAAATCTTGATTATTTTCTGCTCAGACAGTGACTCTATTTTGCTGTGCCATAGACTGCTTTTCTTTTACTTTATATTGTAGACTTCTTTGTGACAGTGCCAACTGCCGTCCTAACCTAGTTGAATGCCTTCAGTCTACTTCATCCTTTGACTTGATAGTCTTATTTGCTCACAGCCCAGGTCATGTTCTCTTCTACCGTTTTTGCTGCATCCATTGCCATACTCTTCTGTTCTTGACTAGCTTCTGCTGTCACATAAAGCCTCAGCTTCCCTTTTGTAGTCATCAACAGACATAACCTGGAATAATGTGTTGTTTTTCATCTCAGTATCACCTTGACTCTACTAGTATTTTCATCTGATCATTTTGTTGCTTATTTTAAGAATACTTAGTATAATTAATTCACATGTTCCTTTACCCCTTTTTAGTGTACTACTGAATTAAGTTTTTATAATTTTGCTTTTTCTATCCAGCTTTCACTCATAAGTTAAATATACTCAAGTGTTCTTCAGCATTTATTCTCTCACTGATCAAACAGCTTATAATTTTGCTCTCCCTAAGTGTCAGTGATACAGTCCATAAACTTTGGGAATACTAGATTATTGTACTCTATTAGAGTTGAATTGTCCTTATGTATATTTGTTCATTTCATTATTGTCTATATTATTTTTGGAGCCAGACTTTCTAGGTTGAGATTTCAACCTTTCTCATTTATTGACATATGGCCTTAGTTAAGTTACTTAATTATCTTATCTGTAAAATTGGAATAGTTATAGTTCTTATGAGATTGTTGCCAGTTCCTAGAGTAACTGATGTTTAATAAATAACTGTTCTTATTGTTATTAATAGCAAGTTTGGAAACCTGAATATTTGATAAATACTCTTTAGCGATAATAGTTTTATTGCAAATAACTGATAAATCAAGCTTCCCTACTTGATCTGTATAAGCTGTTGTCAAAACAATTCCAGTAAAGCACCTGATTATTGTTTATATAGCTCAGGACTTACTTAATCAAGCTGGACTAATTCTGTCTCCATGGAAACTGTACAATTGATAAATTAATTATTTTGTATTATAAAGTCTGTTGGAAGGAATCATTCTGTTTTTGAGTAAAGATGTTTTGTATGAATTGAATATTGGCCTAAAACTCAGGGTATAAATTTTAATATCAATTTGTTGGAGGACCACAAATTTTAATTCCTATTACAGTTATTTTCAGCTATTGTACTAATGCCTGAGGTAAAACACACAAACTACCTCTTAGGACAGTGGTGGTGAACCTATGGCATGCACATGCCACAGTGGGATGTTTGTTGTTATTGAAAGCTCTGGAAGGTTCACCATCACTGCCTTAGCACAGTGGTTCCTGCGGTAAAGAGCTTAAAACATTTTGAGTACATGAAAGTCTTGTTAGTTATAAGTAATAAGCATTTTACTAGACATATCTTACAAAAATTCAGTCACCATCATTTATGCAATTTTATTTCCTTTTTAAACTTAGGGAAATACATGGCAAAATTATGTAATCACAATGTTTTTTGGATTGATGAAGGAAGGTTTAATTGCCCAATTGAGAGCTGAGCCTTGCAATTCTCAGTAATGTATAGTCAGCTGCCATCCATTCAGTCTGACAGGTGTAGCAGTTGACTTGAAAAAAAAAAGAAGAGTTGACTTGGCAGGGCCACTAAAAAATAAGTATTATGTAAAATTTCAAGATATCCTTTTCTAAAGTTTACAAACCAAGCTCATGAGTGAAATAATTGCAGCTTTTGTGGGATGCTTGTGGTATAGTTCTGTGCTATTGTGTGACCATGGGGCCCTAAAGAGCAGTGCAGGGAAGGCACACTCCTGTTGGGGGCATCATTGAGTGGGCATTGTTGCCTGCTGGTTGCTTTCAGCATTCCATGGACTGTTTCAAGGACTGGTGTCTCCACCTCCTGCTGTCTGGGATGCCTGCTGCCTTTATATATTCCAGGGTAGTTTAAAAGGTAAGATGCTCTTTTGGGGTATATGCTACAGTTTCAAGTTTTCAGCCTGTATGTACATTTTTCCTTTTTGTTAAAGAGTTTTTGGTTTATTGCTTACTTTTGTTTTTTACTTTGCATGAAGGAACTTGTAACCAAATAAATATGTATGTTAAAATAAGATATAGAGCTTTTCCTTTCCATTATTCTGTGTGCCCTTATATTCTATTTTAGAGTTGCCACCTGCATCTACATCCTGGCAAACACAAATTTTCTTTAGTCCAAGGTGGTGTGTTTGTTGTACATTAAAACTGTATGATATCTTTGCATTTTTAATCTTCAGTGAAGTCTCTTGAAATACTAGTAAAGATAAGAAAGATTGGTAAATCTGACTCTGTGAATAGTAGAAATAGCAACATGTCAAGTAGAACAGAAATGAGTGATCTGGGAGAGATAACTCAGTAGAATAAGCACCTGCCTGACAAGCATAAGATCCTGATTTCAATCCCTGGTACCAAAAAAAAAGGTGAAATATTTAGATATATGTTATGAGCAAGAGCTGTGTTCTTCAAAGTACCTAATAATAATAATAATACTTTGAAACTATCAAAGTTACTGGGTGTGGCGGAACCTGCCTATAATCTCAGCATTAAGGAGGCTAAGGCCGGAGGGTCATTGCAAGTCTGAGGGCAGTTTGAGCTACATAATGAGTTCAGGTCCAGCCTGAGCTGTCCTGTCACAAAAACTAAAACAAACAGCAATCAAAATTAAGGTGGATTAATTCTATCAGAAAAAGTTTGAAGAGGCTGTGAACAAAGGAGAAATGAAAATGGCTAATGAGTGTATAAAAAGGCCCATGTTTAAGTACAAATTTTACTTTTACTAGGCCCATATTTAAGTACAAATTCAAATTATGATGAAATAATACTTATATTGACAAAACCTACAAGTTCAATTATTCCAGGTTTTGGTGAGAAAAAAGAAATGCTTTTGGTAGCAAAATAAACTTTTACAGTCATTCAGTGGAGCCAGTTTTTCGAAGTGTTAATGTGTATATTCACAAATTTCATTTCTCAAAATTTGCTGACATTTTCAAAAGTGCCTAAAGTATAGATACAGGGAGAGTACTATGGCATTTTAGATTTTTAAGCTTTATATGGGATATGATTGCTTCTCATTTTTGTTACTGTAATACAGGTTACAAAAAGCAATCTTAAATATATTATGAGTAAAAATATATGTAGTTTACTTCATTGTTAAATTCATTAAAAGTGTGTGTTGTGGCCTTTGCAGTCCCAGAGACTGCATGGATGAGGTGCATGGCGGGGGCCAGTGGTGCTGAGAATGGAGCAGGGCACTTTGGCCCCACTGTGCTTTTCTGCTAGCTCTGTCCCTGTCACCAAGAGTCCCTGCAGGTGGCTGGCAGTAGTGTGGGGATGGAGGACATTAACTCCATATGAATGAATGCTGACCAGAAGGTGTGGAAGCTGCAGGGGCTGGAGAAGAAGCTGAAGAAACAGAATGAACAGCTGAGGAGCTGGTGGGGCCACTGGGTTTCCTCTTGGGCCTCAGTGCCAGGGTGGTGGGGTGGGTGAGCCCCAGTTGGAGGAGCTGCCTGACACCACCACCAGCTGAAGAATATGTCAGGCTGGGAGGAGGAAGAGATTTGGCTGTGTTCATCACCAAAGAGAAAACTTATACCAATGTAGAAATTCATCAGTATGTTAGTTTGGTACAGGAAAATTTTGAGTCCTGTTGTATGTGCTAACATCTGTTATCCACAAACGCTATCAAACTATGTCAGCCCCAAAGAGACAGAATTTTACAGTCATCTTTTCAACTCTGAGTTAAACAAGTTCTTACAGTCCAAATGCCAGTAGCCTACATACCAGTAGTATTGTTCATCCTTAACCCCAGTGTGATCTGTAATCAAACAGCTTATATTTTCTGGAAAATCAGGTAACTTCCCAAGTTCATCAGAGAGAAATCCTCCACTGAGTCTTCAATCCTGTGTAGATAGTGAGTTTAGTGCTTCGGAATTATATGAAGATTCAGTTGGATCCAATTAAAAACTAAATGCTGTAATAACCAAAGAACAGTGTGCAGCCCAGGTGCAAGAAAGTCTTAGGCGAGGATGTGCAGCCACCACATCTTATCCCAGTTTTGGTTCACCTTGCAATTGCACAAGGTGGGGCAGCCACAAATAGTAATTAGGAATTTGATGCGCAAAGTTTAGATGATGAAGATGGCAGTGTGCATCATGCAGTGTACCCTGCTGTTAACGGGTTGTCACCATCAACCACGCAGTTCACTTCAACCATCACCTAAGCAGTAACCCAGAAATTTACCTCATTCACAACCTCCAGCTCAGAGAATAGAATACAGTACAGTGTCCCCACAGCATAGGATTGGCTGCTTATAGCAACTTCCCTTTCACTTCAGTGTCATTCCACAGATTTATAAATAAGCACAAGGGCCTGAGTTCAATCCCTGGTTCCATTAAAAAAAAAAAAAATTATAAATGAAGAAAACCTAAGGGGTAGTCTTTCAAACATGACCTGACCATCCAGTACACAAGTTGATCCAGTGAAAAGCAGCAGAAGTCACTTGAAATTTTCAAGAGTCAAAAGGAGTACTTAATGTGTATCCTCAAACTTTGGCTATGCCTTCTCCAGGGAAGTTCCACAGCCCAACAGCACCATGTCCTTTAGTGCTTTGACAGCCAACAAAAGCATCTAGTAACTACGGTTCTGGTTCTCCAGGTCCCAGGAAACATCCAGTTTACATAGACACCATCACCTCACCTGGGCCTCCCGTGGCTTAGAGCACAGCCCTAACAAATCTTCCCAGCAATATTAGATGTGTTTCTTTGACCAGACTTGCAGGGATGACGGCAGTAAGAAGCAACTCGCCCAAATGCCATAGCTCCTGCTGGGAGCATTCTAGTGCCTTGAAGCATCCATGCACAGCCTGGTGCAGGACCCTGTAAGCTCCTAAAATCTTTGGCAGCATGGAAGACAATTGTTACTAGCCAGCAAAGACAAGACTGCAGAGGACCATGGCCACATGGATACCTCTGCACCAGGCTAAACAATTTTGACCTTACACTCTTGGGGTTTATAAAGTCCAGCCCTATCTGTCTAAATTAGCACAGAGATGATCAAGAAGTACTTCAGTAACATTTAACATCAGGTGTGTTTGGTAATCATACTATTATTCTCCATGGAATCAGTCACTTTTAGTTTTGTTTAATAGAAACAGTTGACTTTTTTAATATTGGATAGAGGCCACTGTCTGGGCACATACCCAATGAATACTAAAGAAAAATGCCCATTTGTAAATGGGAGAGTACTTTTGTACACACGAAAATGGTAAGTTCATGCTATCCAAAAATACTTAATATTCAACCTCATGTACTACATAAATAGTATAAATGAATATAGTACCTTGTAGATTAAATTTTGGAGCAAGAAACCTGGACTAGAGATGTAGAACATGGTTCTTATATTTAGGAGAATTCTGTAAATTATTGATGCTAATTTTGCTCACATCAGCACCACAGATTGTTACAGAGTGCACCCATCATGTGTTGACACATGGGGTTGTTTTGATTGTCAAATCACTTGATACCAATTGTATACTCTTGCTCAACTTTATAGTCCCTGGCTCAGGAAAGATGGCCTTTGCCATCAAGGCCAACTTCTTCACATGCTGTTACCTGTCACAGAACTGAGAGTTCTGGTTTCTGTTAGCAGGTTTCCATAATGGGGTAGAGCAAGTGGGTCTCTATTCCTGATGCTGTACCTCAGTGCTTTGGACCTGGGACAAAACCATACAGTGAGAACAATGGGGAAAATTTGTACACTTAAAAAAAAAAATTCAGTTGTGTTATCTCTACAAAGTGGCATAGTATTCTATTATGTGGTAGAAAAATATACACTGCTAAATCTTACTTTACCTTAAACTGAGTAACTATAAAATCTTCTGAAAATACTATTCCTTTTGACTTAGATTCTGCCTTACATAGATTTTTATATTTTTGGTACCCTACTAAATCTAACTCTTGCTTTACAATATTGGCAATTGAATCACCTACAAAAAAGTTTGGAGACTTTAGTATTTCTGTTGGTGAAAGACCTTCTGTAAATTGGTGAAAGAAACAGGGAAGTGGGAGGCTTACTGTTCAGGACAGCATTGAAGTTGATAGGCTGAGAAAATGATAAAGCCAAGACCCCTCTGTGCCATGGCTGACACTGGGGCACCTTATTGGCTTGACCAGTAGGAGGCATTCAATTGGCTCAAGCAGCTGTGGATAGAAGCCACCAGTATTGTGTATGTCGGGGCATGATGCAGGGAAGAAATGCTATCTTTGAATTTGAAAGTGATGGGATGGTCCTGGAAAGGATGGCACCAGATTTCTATACGATGATGAACTAAAAAAATGTTGCTTTTCACAGGAAGATAAAGGATCTGCTTTGGTGGGGGGAATAGTTCATGTAAATCTTAAATCTATGTTATAAAGACTAGCCATTGTCTCTTTAAAACCACAACCGGGTGTGGTAGCTGACACATGTAATCTCAGCACTCAGGAGGCTGAGGCTTGTGGTTTGCCACACGTTTGAGGCCAGCCTGGGCAACATAGTATGTTCAAGGTCAGCCTGGACCATATAGTGAGACCCTATTTTAAAACAGAATGAAATAAAACAACCCACAAAAAATGCACAAAATGAAACATCTCAGTTTTTCATGCAACATTTCAAAATATATAGAGTCCACCAAAAAAATGTATGTGTAGTTTAGCAGTTTGCCATACTAATAAATGTGTGGAAATGAATGGCCACCGCTTTGAGGTCCTCTTCTAATTATAGAGAAAGGTAACTTTTATTAATTTAATGTTGTCTCAGTAAATTTAGCATTAAGCCAGAAAGATAACTCAGTGGCATAAGTTCCTGACTGGCAAGCATAAGGTCCTGAGTTTGATCCCTAGTACTAAGTCAATAAATTTATTAAGATACTTATACAAGATTTTTTTTTCCTGGATGTGTATATTTATGTTGCAATCTAATAATTAAAAGAAATTTTAACTGTTATTGGATATTTATTACATTTTAAAGTTAGATAATCAGTTTCAAAAAGATTATTCATGTTAACTTTTTAATGGATACATGAGAAAAGATGTCTTTTAAAATTAAAGTATTTCCTCACTTGTTGAAAATGTACTTGGGGGGCTGGCGAGATAGCTCAGCGGACCAAAGCACCTGCTTAGGCAAGGTCAGGGGCCTTGGTTCGATTCCTTGCACCATGTGCTGCGCCAGCCCCACCCCCCATGCAGGCTGAGCGGGCCGGAGCCCAGGTGTAGTGGTGCACATCTGTAATCCCAGTGTTGGGGAGGCTGAAAGCAGGAGGATCACCATGAGTTTGAGCTGCATAGTGAGACCCTGCAACCAAATACAGTTAAAAAAAAAGTGCTTAGGATTTGAATTTGGTAAGGTATTGTATTATTTTACTTGCTATTGTATTACCACTAATTATTGGCTTTTAGTTTCCTAAAGAGAAAATTTGCCTTTTTACTAGAAAGTCTTTGTGTATTCCCAGTTTTCTGACAGACTAACCACAGTAAATCCTTTTATTTTCCAAAAAGGATTTACTGTGGTTAGTCTGTCAGAAAAAAAAGTGTATTTGATAAAGTAGTGCCTACTGTGGGGCATGGAGGTACACACCTGTAATCTCTAGAGGGTGAGGCAGGAGGATCACTGAGTTCGAGGCCAGCTTGGGTTTCATAGTGAGTTCAAAGCTAGCCTGAACTATATGGGAAGATTATTTCAGGAAAGCAGTAAAAACTAGTACCTGTGATTTTAACTTTTGTATATATAGTAGTAAGTGTTTTATGAATATTGATTATTTTGTACCAACAGTCCAGAATTGTCACTTTTATGTAAGCAGACAGCTAAAAATTATACTTTCAAAGTTATTTAATTTTTGCAGTGTTTGAATGTTTCTATGTTAATAAAAGTATAAAGAATTGGAAAATATAAATATTCTTAACTCAGGAATTTGCCACATCATTTTTCTGCAAACTTGTCTGTATAACATAAAACACTGGAGGGTGAGATTTTTCTCAGTTTTCATAACCAGACATCACATTTGTATAACCAGGGATTGTTCATAATTGTCAGATATTTTTTAATATATCTCATTTTATTGTGATATTCACAATATATTGTGATTATAAATATCACAATACATCTCAGTATATAAAAGTATATCACTTTTATTTTAAAAAAAGGTTTTTGAAAGAAAATTAGGTATGTATGTTGCCCCAGATGTTTTTATAACTCTAGAATGATCTAGACTATGCTTAAGTTGACCTTTTCATTGATTCTTCAGGTTCCATTTCTGTCTCTCTCCATCTGTGTCTGTCAGTCTGTCTGTCTCTCTCTCTCATTGAACTCGGGATCTTGCATTTATGAGGCAGGCACTTACGCTGCTGAGCTATCTCTCCAGCCCTCCGGTTCTATTTTTGACATTATATGTGTGGTCCTTTCAGAACACATTTTGATTTGTAAACATTTCTATAGCTGAACTTCTATATTCTTTAATAAACAATCTGACCATAATGTTTTCTATTACATTTTAAAAGTTGAGCATTGAAAAGGCTGCTGATCTTTGTGAGTTTAAGGCCAACCTGAACTATGTAGTGTGACCTTGTCTTAAAAAAAAAGTATGTATCTTCTGAGGAATATTTTCAATAAAATTATTTTATTAAATTAATCCATACTGCTCTGCTTAAGTGCTGCTCACTTATTTTATTGCTGTATAAAATTCTGTTGTATGAATATAGTATCAAAATGTATTGACTGATTATCCTTGTTTTCAGTTGGTTTGTTTCTTAGTTTTGGTGGTACTGGGATTGAACCCAGGACTTCATACAGAGCTACATCACCAACCTTTTAAAATTTATTTTGAGACAGGGTTCTCACTAAATTTCCAAGCTGGGCTTCAATTTGCTACCTTGCTACCTTGAGTGCAGGTATTATAGGCCTGGGCCCACATGCCTGGATTCCCATGTTTTGCTAGTTAGAGCAAGGCCCGATAGCTATCTCTAATATACATCATTTTTTTCCATCAGTGCAGTTGGTAGGTATTGGTGTTAGCTTTTCAGATATTTAGCTTTACAGAGCTAACATTAAATTATTGATGATTATTGTTGATTTTTACCAATTTACATTAGCTGGGCATGGTGGCACATGCCTGTAATCCTAGGACTTGGGAGGCTGAGGCTGGAGGATCACTGTGAACTTAAGGCCACCCTGAGCTGCATAGTGAGTCTGT
Organism: Ctenomys sociabilis; assembly: GCA_004027165.1. Taxonomy (NCBI): domain Eukaryota; kingdom Metazoa; phylum Chordata; class Mammalia; order Rodentia; family Ctenomyidae; genus Ctenomys; species Ctenomys sociabilis. Next base: position 28,125 of record PVKA01013933.1, on the reverse strand, counting down.
CTCAAAAAAAAAAAAAAGGTTTAGGGGAGAGAGATTGTTTAGTGACATCCTTTCTTACTATTAATAATAGCACGTACTACTGTCATTTACCTTAATTTGTAGAGTATAGAATGATATATTGTTTTTATTTAGCATGTCCCAGAATTTTATTAGTATGCTTATTAGTCTCATATATTTCCTTTTAGACAGAATACTAAATGTTTTGCCCTATTTGATATCTTACTGATTTGCAGACATTTTTTGTATTCTCAGTACAATGTTTGCAGTGGTATTAATGTTTGTCTGAAAAGTATTTCTCCCATTTTCCCAACATTTATTATGGCACATTTTGATAATCAAACAGACACCTTTTACAAAGTCAGATATATTAGCTTTCATAATACTGTTTTCTGTGCTTTGTTAAAGAACATATCTCTCTGGAAGCTAAAAAATTATATTTTGGTTTTTCAGATTTTAGTACTGGCATGAATACAGTACAATGTAAACTAGGAATTCTATTTTTGTCTGACATAGGATTTTTCCAAATTTCAAAAAAATGCCACTGTCACCTCTACTACATAGAGGTGATCTTTTAGGCCCATCTTCTGTTCATTTTCTGTATGCCAGTATCACATATTTGGTAAGGCATGTGTATTTTTGACTAACGAGGGTCCATAAATTTAGTTCTCATACTGTCTTTATCTGGCGTGAAATTAGTACAAGGCTGAATGAGTTGGGCAGTGTCCACATTCTGCTTGTTGAGTGTTGGTGTAACTGTTCTTTGAAAATCTGACACAACTATAAAATTCTGTGAGTCTAGAATTTTCTTTGTGAGACAAAAAACTACTACTTTGTTTTTTTTTTTTTTTTTTTTGTCTTTTTGAGACAGGGTCTCACTATGCAGTTCAGGCTGGCCTTAAGCTCACTTTGCAGCTCAGGCTGGTCTCGAACTCATACCAATCCTCCTGCCTCAGCCTCCCGAGTGCTGGGATTACAGGCGTGCGCCACCACGCCCGGCTAAAAAACTACTACTTTGATACGAATAGATTTTTCAAGTTCTTTGATTCTTTTTTCTGGATGGTTTTATTTTTTGAGTCAAGGCCTCACTATATAGCCCAGAGCTGCCTCAAACCCACAGCAATTCTCTGCCAACCTCCCAAGTGCTGAGATCGCAGGCATGTACCCCCTCTGATTCTTTTTGAATCACTTTTGCTAGTTTTCTCTTTCATAAATTTGTCTATTTTGTCTGAATTTTAAAACTTTGTCCCCTGGGTAGTTTCCAAATTCTTAGTATCTCGTATGTACTTATTTTCATTCATAATGTCATTAATTTGTGCTTAAGCACTTTTCTTCCTTTACGACTACTCTCTGGAAGCTTTGTCTTCTTAACCATCCTTTACAAATAGCTCAGTGGATTAAAGTGCCTGCAAGTAGATGCAGGGGCTGGGGTATGATCCCTGGTCCTGCCATGCCACCCCTGCCCCTGGGGTGTGCTGAGATGGCAGTTGAAACTGGGCATGGTGCTATGCACCTGTAATCCCAGCTCTTGGGAGGCTGTAAACATGTAGATCACTACAAGTCAGATCTAGTAGTGAGACCCTGATCACCCTGTAGATCCTTCCTCCCCCCGCAAAAAAAAATCCTTTGGCTTTAATATTTTTTCTTTTTCCGGTACTGGTGATTGAATGTAGGGTTTTGCATATGTAAACACCCTCTACCACTGAGCTATTCTTCAACGCTCATTTTTGATATTAATTTTAAAATATCATTCTTTCTTGAAGTTGATTCTCTTTATTTTTGTCCTTGTTTTCTGAGATGGCGTCTTACAGTGTAGTCCAGTGTACCCCCACCAGGCCCTTGCACTGTGCCATTTCTGTCTCAGACCCAACTGATGATGGGCAGAAGCAGGCACCACAAGAAGCCTCACTTTTAAGTTGTGAATGCTGGTTATTGTGTCCTAGAAATGAAAAATTACTCATAGATGGTGCAGATGCAGCCTCCCCAGTGCTGGAATTACAGGCATGCACCACAACTCTTGGGCTCAGTGGCTGGCTCAGAGTGCCTGGGACTGGGGCCTGCATGGCACGTGGTACCCAGTATCAAATCCTGGTCCCAGTGCTTGCCTAAGCAGGCACTTATTCTGCTGAGCTATCTTGCCAGCCCCTTGTATCTTATCCAAGCTACTTGCCATTAGGGTGGACAGCACTTACACCCTTGTTTATTTTTATATGTAAATAAAATATTATAATAAAATAATAAAAGACACATTAACTTTAATCCCCCACAGGATACTTAAAATATTCCCTTTGCCTTCAGATACATTTATCTCATCATTCCTGGCAATGTCTCTTTTGCTGTAGTAAGTTTTAAAACTAAATATTCACTGTTTTTTGATCACCACTTGTGCTTAACTACAAAAGAAAAGAGGATAACTTTAATGAGATCATCTGGCAGACACCATCTATCATGGTTTATGACTGTGTCTCCCCAGGCCTCTTGTGCTCATAGAGCTTTTGGGGGAGTGACTGGATCATGGGTGTGTGATGCTCATCAGTGGGTTAGTCCAAAGGTGAATTTATAGCCAAATATGATGTTGGGTGGAGCAGCCCGGTTGGAGGAGGTTGGTCACTGGGGCATGGCCTGAAAGAGCCTGTCTGCCTCCCTCCTCGATGGTTCTGCTTTTGGCCCCCATGTCATGAGCTCTTTGTCCTGTGCCAGGCCCCTCTGCCCTGCCACCCCACCTCGGAGCCAGCTGACTAGAAACCTACAGTTTGTGAGGAAAGATAAACCTTAGAGGTGTAGGTGTTGGAATATAAGACACTATCTTAACCATATGTTTTGTAGTTAGCATCACTAGTAAAAGGATAAATGTATATCATGTATCTTCTGTTGTGGTATACCAAGAAGAGCACAGCATTATTTCTATGACATTCCTGAGAAAAACTTCCAACGTAAACCTGTTCATGAGGAAGGACATGGGAATATCTCCTTAGTAACTGCTTATAAGCTTAAAAAATATTTTCATGAAATATAAACAAAAGTTGAAGAGTACTCTACTAAGGGAGAAGACACAGCAACCAAATGCTGTCTGTGATCTGGATTGGACACTGAGTCAGAAGTTTTTTGCTTTTGTTTTGATGAGGCAGTAATAATATTTTCTTGATAACTGCACTGCATTTTTTAAAAAAATGTATTTAGTACAGGGTCTCACTACACAGATCAGATTCGTAGTGATCCTCCTGTTTTCAGCCTCCCAAGCTCTGGGACTACAGGTGTGCCCCACTGTGCCCAGTCTCAATCATCTCAGTGCACCCCGGGGGTGGAGCTGGCATGGCATGTGGTGCCAGATAGAATGCACTGCAGTTTTGAAAGATAATGTCTATGTTGTGTTTCTATTTGAGGAAATATTTGATTACTTAGTGATAAATGGGCATCATTTCTGTAGTCTACTCTCAAACATTTCAAGAGAAAATTATATATTGTATATGTTTTGTATGTGTAGTATATATATATATTTATGAAAGATAATGTAACCACAGTATAATGTTAGCATTTGGAAAGTCTGGGTGGAGTGTATACAAGAATTCTTTGTCATATATTTGTAAATATTATGTAATTCTTTTTTTTTTTATGTCTTTTTGAGACAGGGTCTCACTATGCAGTTCAGGCTGTCCTTCAGCTCACTTTGTAGCTCAGGCTGGTCTCAAACTCACAACAGTCCTCCTGTCTCAGGCTCCCAAGTGCTGGGATTGCAGGCATGCGCCACCATGCCCGGCAATATTATGTAATTCTGAAATTATTTCAAAAAATGAGTTGATACATTAATTCCCTGAATGTGATCACTTAGTTTTTTTTTTTTTTTTTTTTTTTTTTTGGCAGAAGTGGGGATTGAACTCAGGCCCTTGTGCTTGCCAGGGAAGCACTTATTCCACTGAACCATCTCCCTGGCCCCTCGATCACTTTAGATTTTAAAAAATATTGTAATGGAATTAAACATTTAGGCATGTTATTTTCAGTCCTATTAAGGTTGCTATTGTTATTGAAGTTATTATCTTTATCTTGTCTTTGGATATTGATTCCTTACCTGACCCTAACAGTTTTTGATATTTTTTTTCCTAATTAATATACAGGTGTACTAGGTTTATGGCATATATTTCTTGCTCTGAAATTGAAATCAGCTGTTTCCTCAAGAAATACTGGTTTTCTTGTCTTAAAATATTAATATGTTGATTTTAGTTACCTTTTGTGGGAAATGGTGTCTCTGCACTGGTTGCTAGAGATTTTTGTGAGTATTGGTTTGATCACTGACTCTAGGTATCTTGACTATGCTGAATATGTTGAGTGTGTATGATACAAGAGACTCAGTTTTATACTGACTCCAGTGTAGACCAGTAGGCGTCCCTTAACTGCATCTCCTTTCACAGTGATAGTTTTCACTGTGGATGATGCAATTGTTAATAGTCGTAGGGATTATAGAATTAGAATTTCTTCTAATTACTTATTTGTTTTATTCCATATATACACACATCAGCCCTAAAATACCATTAATACAGTGGCCCTCACTATGTTTACAGGAGGAAAACACAACATTTATTTTGTATACGTCCAATCTTCATTTTTGAGATTGTTCTTTTTGATGTAGGCATTCATTATAAAATTCTCTCTTTCAAGTGCTTTTGCTATATCTCATAAGTTTTGGTATGTTGTATTTTCATTTCATGATTGAGACTTAATTGGAGATTTTTGAACTTTTTGTAACTGGATATTTATATAGTTTCTCAGATTTATGACATTTTCTTTTCTTTTTGATGTTGAGGATTGAATTTTTTTTTTTTTTTTTAAATGAGGTCAGATCTAATTTATTTGTTACTTAAGCATTTTACTTTTGACTGGACTCAGACTTGGAAGTAGAAGCTCTCAGAGAGGACAGCCTGCGTCTCTTGGCAATCTGTTCCTGGCATTTTTCTTTGGCTTCCTTCATTCACTTGGCCAGAAGTTTAGCATACTCTGCAGCCTCTTCCTTGTTTTTCTTAGTGCGCTGCTTCTTCAGTGCAATGTGGCGGCCTTTGTGTTGAAGGACATGTGGAGTAACAAGTCGCTGGATCTTGGGGGCTTTGGTCCTGGATATTTTACCCTCTTTGTTCAAAGGCTTTCTGACAACATACTGGCGGACATCATCTTCCTTAGACAGATTGAAAAGTTTGCGAATTCTGCTAGCTCTTTCGGGCCCTAGGCGCTGAGGCACGGTAATATCCGTCGACCTAGGAATGTTCTTCTTTCCTTTCTTTACAATAACCAAATTGAAAACGCTGAGGTTGGCATCCACAATGCAGCCTTGGACAGATTTACACTTTCTCTCCCCGGTTCTCCTCGGCTGGCTGATAGCAGGAATGTCCCTTACTCAGCAGCAGGCACACGCGGCCGTGGGTGAGGATGCCCTGCTTCGTGGAGAAGCCCTGCTTGTCGTTCCCACTGCTGATTAGGACCACGTAACCCTTCCACTCTTTACCCAGCGCATCAGTGGCCACTTCTGTGGCCATGAGCTTCTCCTAGAATGTGTGAAGCTTGTGTTCGTCATCAACCTCAATGAGTTTCTGGCAGTGGCTGGGAAGGAGATGTTCAGCTTCATCTCGAAGGTACTGATCCGAGGATTGAATTTCAAGGTTGGCACTGAGATGTATCCACAGCAAGCCCCCTCCCTTTTTTTTTTTTTTTTTTTTTTTTAAAGTCAGGGTCTTGCTAAGTCACTGAGTTGCCAAGGCTATGTTTAAACATGTTACCCTCCAGTTTTAGCCTCTGAAAGCGCTGGGATACAGACATATGCTATCATGCCTGGCTCTGTGATATTTTTTAATATAAACTTTTCTTCTTGTTCTTTTTGAAATTCCAGTATTACATATTTTGATTTATTTAAAGATGTACTATAGTTTTTATAAATTTTCTTGGCTTTTTGACTAGCTACTTTCAAATAACTTTTCTTCAATATCACTGATTCTGCTAGATTGAATATGCAACTGAAGTTCTTTCTGGAATTCTTCAGTAAGTCATTGTGTTCTTTAGCTTCAAATTTTATTTATTTGTTATTTTTTGAACTCAAGGCTTTTTCACTGGGCTATGTCCCTAGTCTCCTTTAAATTTTTTTTTAATTTTGAGACAGAGACTCATTAAGGAACTAAGTTACCCGTGCTAGGCTCTAATTTGCAATCCTCCTGCCTCAGTTTCCCAGGGTGGTGGGCTATAGGTATGTGCCACCATGCCTGGATTTATTTATTTTTGAGATGAGGTTTCACTGTGTTCCTTGGCTGGTCTCAAATTTGCCTCAGCTTCCCAAATAGCTGGGCTATAGTCAGTCACACCCTGCTGCATGGCCTGCTGCTGTTGCTCATGGTAATTCTTCTGTCCTTGTCCTCCTCCTCCTTCTTCAACATACTATCTCTTTATTGAACTACTTGACTTCATTTAGTTGTGTATATAGTTGTAATTGAGTTTTTTTTTTTTTTTGTTTGTGAGACAGGGTCTCACTGGGTATTCCAAACTGGGCTTGAACTCATGATAATTGCTTCAAACTTAGGGTGGTACCTTTGGCTCCCCTTTCCAAGTGCTGGTATTATAGAATATACCACTACACCCTTCTACTGAGCTTCTTTAAGACAGTTATTTTAACTTCTTTGCCACATAATTGTAAATCTTTTAAATTTTTAAACTTAATTTTTAAAAGTAAAAATAGTTTCTTTGTGTACTAGAGAGCAAATCAGAACTTTGTGCATACTGAGCACATATTGAATCCCAATTGTCATTTATTTTTTTAAATTGTATTTGTTTTATTTTTTAAGGAGAGCACAAATTAGAATTAAAACAGAAAAAGTTAAAAGTGATACAGAATTTCACTTAACAAAGTACTGTGAATTACATAGTATTTGTTGTAATATAGTGTTATCTTCCAGTTATTCGTATTACCAGATATATACATGCAAAATTGGAAGAAGAAAGATAATGAGAAATGTATAAGAAATTTAGAAGAGAAAAAGTACAAAGAATTGGAAAAAAGGAGACAAAACAAATTAAAGCATTGACTGCTTCTTTCCACAGACCAGCAGAAATGCACAGTACAGTTGTCCAAATTATCCTGCCTACACACATAGATAAATCTCTTTCCCCCACTCTCTCTCCTGTGTTTCTCTTCAACTCAGTAACTCTTTCCTTTTGAATGAGTTCATTTCCCTTTCCCAGTATCTATTGTACCCTTCAGATTCCATTTTTCTCTTTCAGGTTCTCACACTAAGGAGACAATATTATGTTTGCACATGCAGCTCTGATTTATTTTACTTAAGAGTATGTTCTCTAGTTGCATCCATTTACTGACAAAAGACTTAAATTTATCCGGTTTTATAGCTGAATAATACTCCATTGTGTAAAAAAGTACCGCATCTTCTTTATGCATTCTTTACTTGATGGGCATCTGGGTTGTTTCCAGGGTTTAGCTATGAGAAGTTGTGCTGCTATAAACATGGGTGCACATATATTTCTGTGGTATGAGGTTTTTGGTTCTTTGGAAAAATACTTAGGATGGGAATATTTGGCTTGAGTGAGATCTCTAATCCTAGCTTTTTAAGGAATCCCCACACTGATTTCCATAGTGGTTGTACCAGTCTGCACTACCACCAACAGTGGAGAAGAATTCCTTTTTCTCCTCAGCTCCAGCATTTGTTATTGGCTGACTTCTTGATATTAGCTATTGTTCCTGGGGTGAGATGGAATCTCAGTGTTGTTTCAATTTGCATTTCTTGAATGATCAGTGATGTTGAGCATTTTTTCATATATTTACTTGCCATTTGTATTTCTTCCTCTGAGAAATGTATATTCATCTTAGATGCTCACTTTTGGATTGGGCCTTTGAATTTGGGGGGCCTGAGTTTTAAAAAATTCTTTATATGTTTTAGATAGAAGGCCTTTGTCAGAGGGACAGTTGGCTATAATTTTTTCCCAGTTGGTGGGTTTTCTTTCTTTCTTTTCTTTTTTTTGTGGTGTCAGGGATCAAACTTGGGACCTTGCATATGCCAGGTAGGTGCTTATGCCTCTGATCTGTCTTTCCAGCCCTGTGGGTTTTCTTTTTACTCTGTTGGAGATTTGTTTTGAAGTGCAGAAGCTTTTCAAAAAGTTGAGATCCCAGTTGTTGATTGAAGTATTTCCCGTACAGTATTTTTTTTTCCGTGCAGTTTGGTTTTTGCTCATGAACTCTCTACCTACCTTTATGTCCTTAAGGCTTCTACCTACATTTTCTTCCAGAAGATTTTTTCCTCTGGAGGATTTAGTGTTTCTCTTTTAATATTTAAATCTTTGATCCATTTTGACAGTAGTTTTTTGCATAGTTGTAGGCACATGTCTAGTTTTAGCCTTTAGCATGTGGAAAGTCAGTTTTTCCAGCACCACTTTTTAAAAAATTTAATTTATTTTTTTTTGGTGGCTCAGGCTGCCTGAAGGGCAAGTCTGATAAGCAGGTAGAACTGGGGACCAAACGGGTATCCTGCTCATAACAGCCTTTGCATGAGAAGGCACTTAAACAACTGAGCTAAGGGCAGGCCCCCTCCGGTCTTTTATTAAAGAGGCTATCTTTCTTCAAGTGAGCATGTTTGGCTCCTTTATCAAAGAGAAGGTGGCTGAGTGTGTTTGCAATTGTGTCTGCTTCTTCTAATTGGTTCCATTGATCCTCAGTTCTGTCTCTATGCCAGTACCGTGCTGATTTTTATCACAGTAGCTTTATAGTATAATTTCAGGTTAGGGATTATGATACTTCCTGCCTTTCCTTTGTTTTCCAGGATTGCTTTTGATATTCTGAGTCTCTTCTGGTTCCAAATGAATTTAATGTGGGTTTTCTTTAGCTCTGTGTGGTATACTAATGGTATTTTAATTGGGATTGCATTGAATCTGTATAACAACTTTTGGAGTATGCCCATTTTCACAATGTTGGTTCTTCCTATCCAGGAGCATGGAATATTTTTCCATTTTCTCAAATCCTTCAACTCTCTTAAATCTCCTAATTTGTCTCAGTCTGTTCATTCTTTGTGTACAAAGGTGCTACTGACTTTTAGGTGTTGACTTGAGTTGTATCCTGCTACATTGCTGAATTTAGTGATTAAATCTACAAGGCTCTTGGTGGAGTTTGGGTTTCTGGTTCCAAATGAATTTAATGTAGGTTTTCTTTAGCTCTGTGTGGTATACTAATGGTATTTTAATTGGGATTGCATTGAATCTGTATAACAACTTTTGGAGTATGCCCATTTTCACAATGGGTTCCTCTATGTAGGGTATCATGCCATCAAATTGCCATCATTTAAACGCTGGTTATTGAGCCATTATCTTGTTTCTTAGGTTGTATTATGTATCTCTGATCCTGTATCTGTGCCTTTCAAGAGGAGACTATTGTTTATAGACTGGTGTTAGCATAGAAAAACCTTTACCAGGCCCCTATCCCAAGAGTCTATAAGAGGCTAGCTGGCACCCACCCCTCACTCTTCAATGCTTATACTCTCCATATTTTCAGAGCATTTAGCCACCATATTTTCTCTCCTTTTCAATAACACTTATTTGAAAACAATCACTACCAGTGATTGATTGAACCCTGGGCCTTGCTCATTCTAGGTAAATGCCACTGAGACACATCCCTAGCTCTTTCTAAAATTTTCATTTTATTTATAGTCAGGATCTCACTGAGTAACTCAGACTGGTCTTGAACTTGTGATCCTTCTGCCTCGGCCTCCCAAATAATTGTGTAGTTATTTTGTTTTCTGATATCTGTGCTCAGAAGATCCTTTAGGAAGGTTCCATGGAGGCTATATTCTTGGAGTTCCTGTGCATTGGTAACAGTTTCTGTTTTTAGTACTTGAAAGTCAGTTTTAGGGCCAGGGAGATGGCTCAGTAGAATAAGCACTTGAGTTCAATCCCTGATTCTGCAATAAATAAATAAATAAATCTTTTTTAAAAAAAGTCAAATTTGCTGGGCAGAATCTTGGTTTATATTCAAAGAGCTTTTCTTATGAGTTGTCCATATCTTGTTAAAAATTAAAATTTTGAAAGTTACTCATCTAAAACCCATTAGATGTTAGTATGAATAGGAGTTGTGTTAAAATAATTATTTTCCTCATGTACACTATAGTTTATGGTAACACAATTCATAGTAGAACCAATTAAAAAACAATTCCATTCACAATAGCTTTGAAAAATTAAATGCTTAGGTATTAACATAGGAAGTGAAAGACCTCTATAATGAAAACTATAATATCCTGAAAACAGATTGAAGAAAACATCAGCAAATGGAAGATATCCTCTATTCCTGGATAAGCGAATAAATAAAATGTCAAAATGGTCATATTACCAAAACCACAGATTTAACATAATCCTCATAAAAATGCCAACAGCATTCTTACAGAACTAGAAGAGGCAATCCTAAAATTTATATAGAACCAAAAGAGACCCAGAGTGGCAAAGGCAATTGTTAACATCAAGGGCAGGGTGGGAGGCATCCCGACCCAGGAATTGGACTTAGATTACAGAGCCACAGTGATTAGAAACTGCATGATGCTGACACAGAAACATGTGTGGGTCAGTGGAAGAGGACAGAGGAAGCGGACACCACTATATGCACTCTCAGCCATCGAAGGGGATAAAAACATACTGTTGGAGAGAAGACAGCCTTTTAGACAGATGGTGAGAAAAAAAAAGGTATTGAGAAAACTACATGCAGAAGATTGAATCTAGACTCATACCTCACATAATAATAAAATAAAAATAGATCAAAGACTTAAATAGTAAAAACACTTCATCTCCTGAAAGATAAAATAGGAAGACTCCTGAAGACATAGGCATAGGCAGGACAGAAGCCAGCTATAAACAACACCACAGCTCAACATATGAGTTATACCAAGTTAAAAAGTATCTGCACAGCTAAGGAAAACAACCAATAGGGTGAAGAGACAACCTAAGAATGGGAAAAAGTTTTGGCCAGCTACTCCTTTGACAGAGTGAGTATTAAACTAATATCACAATATATGAGACAAAAAAAGGTAGGATTCCTCCCGCCCCCCCAAAAAAAGTTAAGCCTGGTGGCACATACATGTAATCCCAGCATGCAGGAAGGTAAGGCAGAAGGATCGCTGAGAGCCTGAGCTACATAGTGAGTTCAAGACCATCATATACTGCAAAGCAAGTAGTTTTCTTCTTACCTGGGGAAAAAAAAATCGGCAATTGAGATAAATAGATAGATACTTCTCATAAGAAGTACAAATGACCAGTAAGTATATGAAAAAATGTTCACTTACTACTGGTGGCCATTAGAAAAGCACAAAGCAAAACAACATTGAAATTTCACTGGCTATCATTACAAGATCAATAACAAGAAATGTTGGCAAGGGGAAATGTTGTGGGGGGAAAAAGGGAATCTATATTATCAGTGAGAATGGAAACTAGTATAGCTACTGGGGAACTCAGTATGGGGATTCCTCAAAAGCTTAAAAACAGAAATTCCATTTGATCCAACCATCTCTTTTGAGTATATTACCAAAGGAGTTGAAGTATGTTATAGGGATATAATGCCTGCAGTAGTAGTATGGCAAGAGTTTTGACCTGGATTCCCTGGAAGAATCTAAAGGATTCCTGATCTCTGGAACATACTTTATTTATTATTATTATTTCTTTAATGTATTTGGTTCAGGGTTTGCAGGGTCTATAGGGTCTCACTATGCAGATCAGACTCATAGTGACTCCCGTTGTCAGCCTCCCAAGAGCTGGGATTATAGACACATGCCACCACGTCCAGTGTCAGTCACCATCTCAGTGCACCCCGGGGGCAGGGCTGGCATGGCACGCAGGGTGTCGAACTCTGGCTGCTGCGCTTTGCACTGTAATCCACTGAGCTATCTGGCCAGCCCCACCTTTTTTTTCTGGAACCAGGGATTGAACTCAGGCCCTTGCCTTATTCTACGAGCCATCTCCCTGGCCTCTTGGCCCCTTTTTTAAAAAAAAGCTTTTTTTTTTTTGGCTATTTATTTATAAATTTTTAATTAATTGGTACAGAGCCTTGCTACACAGCTCAGACTCGTAGTGATCCTCCTGTCTTAGCCTCCTCAGTTCTGGATCAGTGCACCAGGGGTTCTGGGGCTGGCCTGGCATGCAGTATTGGTGATTGAACCTGGGTCCTTGCACTTATCAGGCAGGTGCTTAGACCTCCAAGATATCTCCCCTGCCCCTCTGGAATATACTTTAAGGCATTGTCTATTTGTTTATTTTTGTGCACTATACTCTTTTATTTTTTTATTATTTTTTTTCTGTCGTACTGGGGAACTGAACCCAGGATCTTGCACAGTAGAGGAAAGGGCTCCTCTACTGAGCTGCATCCCCAGCCCTTTTAAAGATATTTTGTTGGTTTGTTTTGAGGCAGGGTCTCACAATGTAGTTCAGGCTGGCCTTAAACACACTATGTAGCCTAAGTTGACCTCAAACTTGAAGCAATCTTCTGCATCAACCTCCTAAGCGCTGAGATCACAGGTGTGCATGTGCCACCTTACCTAGTGAATTTGTAGGCCTCTTGCCTCGACCTCCTAGAGTTTGATGGTCATAGGGATACACTATCATGCCTGTTGGGGGGGTTATTCTGATCTTTTTTTTCTTCTTTTAAGAACTGAAAGGAATATGTCTTTTCTTGACTTTTTCCTTATCCCCCTCTGTTCTATTCCATTTCCAGGAGTTTCCTAAGTATGATGCCCTGTCCCAAAAAGTAACTTTGGTAGTTCTTGAGAAGTTAATATGGATCCCTTGTACGAAAATGCTTTTAATTTGGAAAAATGCACTTTCCAGTTCCAGTATCATTGGCTGCCTGTGAATTTTAGGGAGTGTTTGATGTGTAATCCTAGCACTCAGGAGGCTTAGGCAGGATGATCAGTGCAAGTTCAAGACCAGCCTAGGCTACAACGTGAGCTCAAGGCCAGCCTGAACTGCATAGCGAGACCCTGTCTCAAAAAGACCAAAAAAAAAAAAAAAAGTTGTCCTGTCATTAGGTTCAAGGCCCTTTTGCTTTCTACTGTATGGACACTGATAGCAGGTTCTGTGACAGGGGTGGTTTGATATTTGTCCACTCTACATTGGAGAGGTTTATAGAGATTCCTTGTCATTTAGGCTGTTTTTTTTTTTTTTTTTTTTTTTTTTTTTTAAATCAAATGTATTTATTGAAATCAACTTACATGAAGTAAAGTATGAGTTCTATGAGTTGGGAAAGGCTTTTCAAACATAACATCATAGTTAATAGAATTTTCACCAACCTAAGCATTGTTCTAAGCCCTTTGTATCAGTCGCCCCTTTCCAGCTCTACCACCAGGAGGATTACCCTTCCTCCCCACAGAGCACACACTGTTTCTCATCCATACCTCATCTACTCATGGCATCCAGGATTTCTGGGTTGTAGCCAGGCCTTTTCTTCAGATATTTTGTGAAGAACCATTGCAGAAGAACTGTCTATTACTCATAATCAAAGAGCAGATAGCCAGGTATAGTCATGTGCACCTGTAATCACGAGCACTCAGAGGCTGAGACAGGAGGACCACAAGGTCAAGCCCAGCTAGGGTAACTTAGTGGCTTAGTAAGACACTGCCTAAAATTAAAGGGGATAATTTTACTAAATAATAATGTTTAGGAAAGGGCAGAATGGAAAACATACAGCAGTTGTCCTGTATTGGTGAGATTCTGCTAGTAGGCATTCTAAAATTGCTTGTCCTAACAGAGAAACTTTATACTGTTTCATCTTAATGACTCTTAGTTCAGACCTTTAGGTGGCTCTTCATTGCTCATTCTTCTCTGGGACTGTCTGAAGTGTATGTTAATGAAAATGCCTTCTTTAGGGGCTGTCCTTTCCCAGAGTCTCTTACACATGCAGTTCTGGAGAACTGAGGCTTCATTCATAAGCACAGCATGTTTAGACCTGGTTCTTTTCTTTCTTCTTCTTTTTTAATCTCTTACTTATTTGGTACAGGGTCTCACTACACAGCTTGGACTTGCAGTGATCCTCCTGTCTCCACCTCCTCAGCATTGGGATTACAGGTGTGTATCACCATGCCTGGGGCAGGGCCTGTGCCAAGTAGGTGCTTAGACTGTTGAGCTATCTCACAGCTCAGCTATCACCAGCCCCTGGTTTCCTGATTCTTTTTTTTTTTTTTTTTTGGCATGCACTGACATGGCCCTCTTGGTTTCTTGATCCTTGGGCAGTTTACTAGTCTTTTAATCTTGGTTCTCCAAGTTCTTTCTTAAACTACAATCTTAAGCTTCTTATTTTATTTTATTTTGTATTTTAGGGAAGGGTCTACAGAGTGTTCAGGGTCTCACTACTAGATTGGACTTGTAGTGATCTACCTGTTTACAACCTCCCAAGAGCTAGGATTACAGGCGCATGACACCATCCCCCAGTCTGAATTGCCATCTCAGCGAGCCCCAGGGGCAGGCCCAGCAAGGCAGGCCTGGGGATTGAATCAAGCCTCTTATTTTACTTTTGCTTGCTAAGCCTCATGCCTGTTTCTTTCTGGTACCCATCTGAAGATAGGTGTGGAAAAAAGAGAGCAATGTAATCAGATCTTTGTTGGAGTTACTATGTTTAACAGATTCGTAGTTTAATGTCTTACACTTTGCAGTGCTGAAAAATAGTTGGCTTTTCCAAATCTTGAAGCCCGAGTTTCTCTATTCTATCCTTTTTAAATTTCTGTTTAAAAACCAGTAGTTCTTATTTGAATATACTTTTTTTTTTTGATAGTACCTTGTTAAAGCAAGGAGAAACCATTCACTGTCATTTTGGCAATTTTCAACCTCTTCTAGATCTACAGTTATTGCCTGTCCTCCACACATAGTTGTAACATATATGTACCTCTCCCCAGGTTCTGATGTTTTCTGTGCTGGTAGCCACAAGGCAGATATTACATGTTTCAGATTTTTGTTCAGGCAACACTTTCTTCAAGGTATCTTTCTGCATTGTTATGGTTGTGGCACCTAAGAAGGCATACCTATTCTAATGTCTTAGACATAACACAAATTTACTGCTCAATTAACAGGGTTGTATTGTGTAAAGGCCAGCAGGTCAACCTTTCTTTCTATGGTTACTGAGGACTTTTAGAAGGAAATTCTGTCTTTCAATCATGAATTCCCCATATCCAGCTCATTTTTTGTGGTAAATGTCTATTAGACTGTTACATGCACCTGAAAGGGATGTGTTATGGGTTGTTTCTATATGTACCCTCATGTAGTCATTGGCTCAAGGGCCTTTGGAACTGGCTTGTGGGAAGGGTGTTTGGAAAGATTTGGAGATGCTACCTGAAGAAGTAGAGCCAAATGTCTTCAGCTGTTACGTACGGAAGGTTCTGCTCATAGCTCAGAATACCAGAAGGATGATAGAAATGCTGCTGGTGAAGACAGGGCTCAGAATGTTTGTTGGAAGGAGGATTGCATTGGCTATTGGACTCCTAACAGTTTGTATTAGACCTTGGCAGAAAGTTTGTCTGAATTTTACTTGCATTCAGAGACTGCCTCAGACTAAGATTAAGTTTGATGAACCAATTAATATGGCATAAGAAATTTCAGGGCAGTCTAATGAGTCATGGCATAGCTACCGTTGGGGCCTTTTAGTACAGAATCAAGAGCAAAGAGCCTAGCAGAATGATTCGAAATTTGAGTTTTGCTAGAAAGGAAGCTCCAATAAAGTGGGGTCTGCAAAGGTGAAGCAGGAAAAATAAGTCAATAAAAAGACTAGCAAGGAAAGGCCAAGAATTTAGAAGAAGATGACAAAAAAGATGGCCTAACAACATCACAAGAACCAGCAGGAGTCCAGCATTTGCAGTCCCAAAGTTGCAAACGTGAAAGAATTTGCTTTGTGATGAGAGCACAAAAAAAGGATCGTGTTCCAGGATGCTGGTGGTGTAGGGAAGTTGTTCCTTGGGATTTCTTTTTTAGGCATTGGACTCCTACAGCCAAGAAAGAAAGAAGCCTGGCTACTGCTCCAGTTGGCTACAGACCTTGGTGTTAGCCATGTGGAGGTGGTTTTAGGTACATTCAAAATACAGGGGTTAGGCTGGGGAGATGGCTCAGTGGAATAAGTGCTTCCCTGGCAAGCGCAAGGGCATGAGTTCAATCCCTAGTTCTGCCAAAAATGAAACAAGGATTGTGGGCTCAGAAAGACTTTCACCCAGGTTACAGAAGGAGGTCTACTGGGCAGGGCTGTATGTCCCTGAGAGGGCAATGTTTGAAGCTGTGTGAAGCCAAAGATGCAGTGAAGACCCCGAAGGTTGGAGAAACCAGGAACATGAAAAACTGCAGGGCATGAACAAAGCTTACCCAAAAGAGAAGCCATAGATGCTATAACCACCAGCAGTGCCATTGGGGTGGAGCCACCTGAGCCTTTTGGAGTTCACAACCTGCCACAGATTGCTAGGGATATTGGAAGGAGAACTGTAGGATTTAATGTACAGGGATTTGCCACTAAGGGCTTGTCTTACATCTCAGAGGAGACTCTGAATTTGGATTTTTTTCAGCAGTGCTGAAACTATTGGGACTTTGGCAACTCTTGGAGATGTATTGAATTCCCTTTGCATAAAGGGTTGTGTACGAATCTTTGGGGAGTCAGGGACAGAGTGTCATGGATTGTGTTTAGATATACCCCCAAAGCTTTATAGAATCAGTCATAGGTGGCACTTTTTCTGAGGTGGCTGGATCTAGAATATGTGAAGCTGGGATTGATTCATGGTGCAATGCTAGACTAAAGGACACTAAGGTTAAGGGTGTGAGTGCTTCTCACCCTGTGTATCCTGGTTAAGATATAAACAATAGAAAAAGCTGTGGTTGTCCTTGCTTTCTTTTCTGCCTTTTACCTGACATGAACTATTTCTCTGCGATGCCTGTCTGCTATCACATACTGCTTTGGAGTCAGCCAATTATGGACTGAAACTGCTGCAAACTGTGAGCTAAATAAACCTTTTCTCTAACTTTGGGTGTCAGGTATTTTTGTTTTTTTGTTTTTTTTAAATTCCTTTATTTATTACAGTGTCTTGCTACACATCACGGATTATTTTTTCGCGGGGGTGGGGTGTGAGCTCAGCCGGCCCTGCGGGGAGGGGCTGGCATGGCATGTGGTGCTGGGGCTCGAACCGCAGTCCCTGGGAGGCGCTCTAGACCGCTGAGCTATCTTGCCAGCCCGGGTGTCAGGTATTTTTGTCTCAGCAGTGACAAAAGTAACAATACAGGAGGCTAGGTGTGATAGAATATATGTTTACCTAGTAAAGAGGGAATGTGCATTTGGTGAGCAGCTAGCAGTTTGTGTCATAAACTTCATTATTGATATAGTATGAATCCTTCTAATCAAGACAGCAAATTTTTTAGGTTTTCCTGTAGATGCTTAAATATGTCACAGTCTCAGGATCTATCAAGATAACTGGAATCTCCCTAGTGTAACAAGTGAAAAGCAGAAATACAAAAGGAAACATACAACAACAACTAAAATCAGTTGAGTCAGATAAGGCAAAGTGAAAAGCATATGCTGCGGATACTAATCAGCTTTTCTTCTGGATGGTTAACAACCTAAGTTCACAAATCAGAGTTGGAGAAATAGAAGAGCCACAAGGCCAGCCAACATTTTGGCCCTAGCCTTTCAAGGTCAGCGAAGACTCAGGACATAGGAGAACCTGTACTGCAACATCATGAAACTCAGTTGAGCTCCAAAATTTCTGAACAAGGAGATTATGGAGCCACAGAGGAAAGAGACTGAAGTTCTATAGTGTGCCTGGGGAGAATCACATGAAGAGAAAACTTTCTCTTAAGCTCTCACAGAGAGCAAACTGGTCAAGCATTGGCCGTGACTCATCCACATGGATGACACAAAGGAACTACAGAATAATGTACAGGACTACAAGATAAACCCTGAGAGGACTTCACTGACCACATAGGAAATATATAGTTCATGTGTTGGTGTATAAGCCTTAATCTATCTAGGTCTTAACCATCCAGCAGAAAAGTATAAAAATGAAGTATACATCGCGGCGCCATAATATTAAGCTGAGCTGTAAATGGCTATGGTTGACAATTTCTTTGAATAACTCACTATTGTTGTAGAATGCTGGACTGTGTTGGATTGTGGTGTCGAGTTCAAGCACCTAAGTTAGTTGAATGACAATGGGGTGCCCACCTTTAGAAAGAAAAAATCATGATGTGTGTGTATAGACAGTACAGTTGGGATAGGTAACGCTGTGCTTCTACATAATTCTATGAGAGGCAAGAGCTGCACTAATGGTGGTTGTTCAGGATATTATGTTGGCTTCTAGTACTACGGGCATCCACTAGGAAAGTAATTGTTGAATTTTTGATATAATTCAGGTATAAAAAATAAGATAAGCAGCTACACTCTTAATTCACTGATAAGAGATATCTGCTAAAATAATATCTGTAAATATAATATCATGTATGCACCTTGTACGATACCAAAACATTATGAAAACAGTTTGCAATGTATTAATTGAATCTGTCTTGTTAAGGTGTCTTGAAACTGTCTGATTGACATTTGTAGTTCAATAAAATAAAATAAAATTTTAAAAAAAGAGATGAGCCTGTTGTGTCCCTTTGACAAGATGCTCTTCTTCTGGATTAGCTGCGTGGTTTTGACCCTAGTCTCAGTGCAAGGACTTCAGCTGCAGAGTTTCTCCCCAGGCCTGTATGGCAGGCCTGGGCTGGGTGTGGAGGGGTATGGGAGGGGCAGGAGAGCACAGAAGCTGTCTCACACACTCACGGGGCCTGTGCTTTGGCGGGTCTGCAGGGTTCCCAAAAGGGTGGTAGATGATCTCGCTCACCTGGCAGGCTGTGGTGGGTCTGGAGCGGTGCGGCAGGACCGGAGAATGCTGGGAAAGGTCTCTCTAGCGAGGTGGGTTGGGCAGGCTGTGTTGGATCTGGGGCGGCGGGGCAGGACCGGAGAATGTTGGGAAAGGTCTCTCTAGCGAGGTGGGTTGGGCAGGCTATGTTGGATCGGGGGCGGCGGGGCAGGACCGGAGAATGTTGGGAAAGGTCTCTGTAGCGTGAGGGACCTGGAAGTTCTCACTCACTGGGCAGGCTGTGTTGGGTGGGACAAGCTGTGTTGGGTCTGGGGTGGTTCGTCAGGACCCAAGAATGCTGGGAAAGGTCTCTCTAGTGTGGGGGTCCTGGAAGTTCTCATTCATGGGACCAGCTGTGTAGGGCCTAGAAAGTTTTTTAGTTTATACTTTTTTTTTTATTCTTAATCATTATTGTGAATGTATTGCTTATTAAAAGTTAAATTGAAAATTTAATAATTCATTAAGTAGATGTATGCTAAACACGTGAAACATCTATATATTGTTTAAACTTTAAAAGATAATTGTAGCAGTTATTCATGAAGTCATTCCTTCACTTAATTACTTGCCAAATAAGAAGTATATGTAAGTATATTGGATTTTTGAAGTTTTACATGTTTTTCTTGATGAATAATATCACATCTGTAATGTAAAATTGTTTAGAGAAATAGTTTGGATTTGTTGGAATTTATGTGTTGATTTTTTTCTTGAGCTTATTGATTTATCTGTTTGACAGGTCTTACTGAGTTTTAGAATTTATATAGTTGATGTATTTTAGTACACGAGTTAATGCTACAAGGAGACATGGCCATATGTATTGGATTGTTGGCTGGTGAGCAACTTGTTGCACCCAGCTGAATTGAGCTAGCATGGTGCTGGATGTGGGAGGCCCTCCTGAAGATTGTTGCCAACAGCACAAGAGGCAGAAGAGGAGAAGCTGTTGGAACTGTTGGAAGCTGTCAGTTCTCTTGGGCTGTTCTGGAGAACCTCTTTTGCCAGCTTTCTTGATGAATTTGGCTGTTCTTGGAGGAGGAGCTCAGGACCTCACTGTTGCTAAGAATGGCCACAATTCATTTTTGGGGAGCTCTGGTCCTCATCTTGAGCATTGCTTCCTGACTCTGGAGGGGAAGATAGTACACTGCTCAGCCTCGTGGAGAAGCCTGTTACACTGGCCTCCCTGATGGGAACTCAGCTTTCCTCATCACTGGATGAGCTCAGGACCTCACTATTGCTGAGGATAGCTGTGGTACCTTTCTGGAGAGCTCTGGTGCTTATGTTGAGCATTGCTTCCTGGATCCAGTTCAGATCTCTTGGTCTGCTAACACAGATCTTTTGTCTTTCTGGCTTCCACCACTGACCTTTGGGTCTTCCCAGTGAAGATCCATGAAATGGGCCTGCGTGAGACATTGTCATGGGCTGGAAGCCTCCATCTGGACTTGTGAGAGGCATTGTTATATACTCTATAGGTTTTCAGCTGGACCAGCTGGACACATGTAAGATACTAGGATCCAGGCCCTTAGCTGGGTTCTTTTGTCTTTCATGTGACTCTTTGGGTGATTATAAAATAATCTAAAAATATGTCTTTATTGTATTGCCCCTCTTGCAAAAAAAAAAAAAAAAAAAAAAAAAAAACCCAAACCATGACACCATATAACTTTTATTATTTAAAATAATAAAAGATCAAAACATGCAGTTAATGTTTTAGTGCTTATTTTGATTTATATTTCTGAATTTTAAGAATGCATTCTATCTGGATTTTTTCTTTTTTCTTTCTTTTTTTTTTTGCTGTGTTGATACTGCAGATTTTCTCTTTCTAGGTATATGATACAGTTGTCTAACCTTGGAAAATTTCATAGTTTCAATCATTCAGGTGGCTTCAATTTTAAAAATCTTTCCTCTAAGGATTTGGTTATGGATGCTGTATAACCAT
The DNA here is from genome assembly GCA_004027165.1 of Ctenomys sociabilis. NCBI lineage: Eukaryota > Metazoa > Chordata > Mammalia > Rodentia > Ctenomyidae > Ctenomys > Ctenomys sociabilis. The sequence continues at coordinate 7,341 of PVKA01013933.1, read as the reverse complement.
TCACATTGTGGTTGAGTAAGCTCATCATTGTCTTGCCTATGCATGAAATCATTTATCTTCCTTTTGACTATACCATTCCCACTAAAATGTCTCAAGTTCCTATCAGAAACTTACTAATTTATTTTATGATATATTTTATTTTAGTTCTTCTTTAGTGCTGAAAATTTTGTAAGGAAAATTTTATTCATGACTTAATAAACTAAGTAGGTTGTAGCCATAAATCTCTCTTCTCTACCAGAAAGTGTAATGATTATAAATTTTAATAAACAACTAATTAACTTCACTTTAACTACCTTTAAAAATTAGTCAAAACCAGAGGATCATGCATATATATAAGGCTAGTTCTAGTCTGTGGTAATTTTCTTTTATTAGATTAAAATTTTATTAGTGCATTTTCAGTACATAATATTAGATTTTTGATGCATTTTAGATATATACAATGATAACATTCATTATAGGAAATTTGTACTTGTATATGATATACCTTGTTTCTTTAAATTTTTTAAATTTAAAACATAGTTTTAGCAAATGAAATAAAAAGATGAATAAAGAAATAACATTATCTCCCTTCAACATTCTGTAGCACTCATTCTGAGGTAACAAGGCTAGTGTCTGTACATTTGGAAACATTTCTGAAGTAAGATCTTTCAGTGCTACCTCATAATTAATATTAAGAGTTAGAATGAAATTTCTGCTGCTTTCCTTTTATGGGATTAGACCCTACAGAGAAGAATTGTTCAGTCTCAGCATTTCGTCGTCTCACCAATATTAGAAAATGCATGCATTGCCTCATTATCTCATTGCCTGCTTTTCTTTCAATAATAGCACTAAGTCATACTTTGAGCCTCAGAGTGAGCATTTGCTTGGAGAACACATCATATCTTAGACATTTTGTTATCCTTTCAGTCCTATACCTTGGTATATAAGCACAGGCTTAGTGGTCTTTTGAAAAAGTTTACCTTTTGTATCCTATGTCAAAGACTGATCACTTGCACAAGGGATTGAGACTATAGTCAGTGTCATCTTTGCAGCTATCTCTCTAAGATAGTTCCTCAGACGTTGTATTCACAGCTGTAATCCTACTACTTGGGAGGCTAAGGCAGGGGGATCACCCTAAGTTTGAGGGTAGCCTGGGCTACATAGTTACATAGTGAGTTTAAGAGCAGCCTGATCTACATAATGAGACTCTGTTTCAAAAAACAAGACAAAACAAATTTATATATAATTTCTTAAAGAACATAGGGCCTGGAACCATGCTGAGCAGGATGGGAAAAAGTGTATATGCAGAAAAATCATGAAGTTTGTCTCATGCTGAGGATTTCTGCTATCTTTAACTCTCAGCAGTCCCAAGCATAAATTCCTATTTATGTGATAAAGTTCCCCACACTTAGGAAAAGTCTCTTACAATTCTGTTTGCAAAAAACAATGTTGATATTTCTGTTTATTTTAAAATTACTCTTAGAATAGCCTGGCGTGGTGGCGCATGCCTGTAATCCCAGTACTTGGGAGGCTGAGGCAGGAGGATTGTTGTGAGTTCGAGACCAGCCTGAGCTACAAAGTGAGCTCAAGGCCAGCCTGAACTGCATAGGAAGACCCTGTCTAAAAAAGACAAAAAAAAAAATAAAAAAATAAAAAAAAATAAATAAATAAAATAAAATTACTCTTAGCTGGGCATGGTCACACATACCTATGATTCCCTCTACTTGGAAGATAGAAGCAGGAGGATTGCAAATTTGAGGCCAGCTTGGATAAAAAAAGGGGATGGGTAAATGTGTAGGAATGTAGCATTTACCTATCATGCATGTAGCCCTGGCTTTGATTCTCAGTATTGCCAAAAACTGTTGTATCCATTAAGTCTGTCACTTCCTAATGATTATTTTTGGAGAAAAATATTTGTGTAGTGCACTGTAACAATTTCCTAATCATCACTTGATACTTAGAACAATATTTTGAAGTAGCTAGAGTAGTTACCTTCATTTTATTCATGAAAAAGTCTGAGGCCTAGAGATTGAATGGCTGAACCAAGATTCTGTAGTTGGAGGCAAGAAGACCACTAGTCTTCTCAGCCTGGGCAACTTAAGGCAGGGGAAGTTTGTGTTAAGAAATCCATTTTCAAAGTTGGGTGTGCTTTATTTATTGAATATTAAAAAAGACTTGGAACGTAACCGAGTAGCAGAATGTTTGCCTAGCATGTCCAAATACGTCAGTTCAGTACCAGTATTCAAAAATTTCCTTTAGTTCCATACCTACTTCTTAGTGGATGACTCACAGGTGCTGAGTTCAGAAGCTAATATAAAACTGATCCTGGGAAGATGAAGCCTTTTGGAGAACTCGGCAGAATTGAATGTAGGGACATTTCACAAATCAAGTTGCATGACTCTTCTTTGCCTCAATTATATGAAAATGAGCTCATGATGACTATTACAAGTGATTTAAGGGAATGACCTACCAAAGGGAGGGTAAATGAGTTAATTGGATTATATTTCTAAAGGGAATTATAGACAAAGAACATAAGAGTAGAGGGGGGATAATATTTAAAGCAACATTGGATGAAATTTTTTAGAATGGATGAAAGGTATGAATCCTCAAATTGTGGAAGAATATATATTACTAAAAAAGATCAGTAAAAATAGATTCATACCTAGATACAGTATGCTGAAATGACAGAGTCTGAATGGCAAAGAAGTCATAGCCATGGCTGTGATCCCAGCTCTCTGGGAGGTGTAGGCAGGAAGATGGCAAGCTCAAGCCCAGCTGGGGCATGTTAGCAATCTATCATGAAGACCCTGTCTTCATGACAAAGTAGCAGAAAGCGGTGGGGATGTAGTTCAGTGCAAAGGCCCTGTATTCAGTCTCTAGTACTCCAAAAATGAAAAGATAAGAAAGTCTTAAATCTGGAAGATGAGTAAGATTACCTGAAACAGGTTAAAGTGTGTCTCATGAGCAGCAATAGAAACAAAAAGTGAAAAAACAGATTCCTACTTGCCAATGGAAGTGTAAACCTTGACTTATTTACTGACCTAAATTACTTTTAAATGATGACACAATCAGAAAAGCTTTCCAGGAATGGTATAGCCACCATAGAAAATAATTTGGCAGTTACTTAAAGGTCAAAGGTAGAATTACTCTATAACCTAGAAGTTCTGCTTTTACAGTGGTTCTGCCTTTGTGTTCCAGCACTCCTGGTGGATGTTTAGAATGGTGAATACTAACTAAACTCTAAATGTGCCTTTTCTGTACATAAATAGCCATGATAAAATTTGATTTATAAATTAGGCACAGTAAGAGATTAACAATAACAATAACTCTTAACAATATGTAGAAATGTAAGTATGTGTGTATGATCTTTCTGTTTTAGTATATCTTGCGCTCCCTACTTGTGATTCTGTTAGATGATAGTGGAAGCGCTTGTGGCTCCCCTTTGGCAGGTCTGAGTTGCAAGCCTCGCTATTCCTGTGCTTTGCTGCCATTAAGTAAAACAAGGATTACTTGGACACAGGTACTGCAATACCACAGTCAGTCTGGTGACCAAGACTTGATAACTGAGTTAGAGCTAGTAAGCTAACTAATAAGCATCTCGTGGATTTGGTATGCATATGTTGAACATGTCCTGCGGCAGGAATGAGAGGGATATGAGAGTTTAGCACATTGCTTAGAATAGTCTGCAACTTAAAATTGCTTATTTCTGTAATTTTATTTATTTATTTTTTTGTTTTTTCTTTTTGGTGGAACCGGGGATTGAACTCAGGCCCTTTGTGCTTGCCAGGCAAGTGCTTATCATACTGAGCCATCTACCTGGCCCTATTTTTGTAATTTGAATATTTTCAGAACATAGCTGAGCACAAATAAATGAAAATATAGAAAGCAAAATGCTAGATAGGTTTTGCTACTATGTATCCTAAACAACTGAAAACTGCAATGCATACTTGTACACAAATCTTTATAGTAATATTGTACACAGTACCCAACATGTGAAATTCCAAATATCTATCTACCAACAGATGAATGAATATGTGTGATACACACACACGCACGCATGCACACAGTGGTCCCTTGATTATGAACTTAATTTGTTTTTCAACTTGGGGGAAGATGGCTACATTTATGTTTGTGTGAGGAAAATGGCCATGGTTGTGTTTGTCACCAGATATAGAGTTGGTGAATTGAAGTCGATTTTTGCTGAATACTTATTTCTGCTTGTGACCTGAATTGTGTGCAAACAGAAACATTCATGCCCTGAGATATTACTGTATATCTACTATTTTACCATAAAAGGGAGAGCAACCCTGATATGTGTTATAAGGTGTAGCTCAAAAACATTATCTCTCTCTTTTTTTTTTTTTTTTGGCAGAACCGGGGATTGGACTCAGGCCCTTGCACTTGCCAGGGGCGTGCTTATTCCACTGAGCCATCTCCCAGGCCCCCTAGCTCAAAAACATTATGCTAAGAAATGAAGCCCAAATCAAAAGGTTACATAATATATCATTCCATTTTTTTTTTTTTTTTTTTCAGTACTGGGGATTGAACTCAGGACCTTCGGCTTGCCAGGCAAGCACTTATTCTACTGAGCTATCTCCCCGGCCCCTTCCATTTTCATGAAATGTCCAGAATACATAAATGTATGGAGCCAGAGCACAGTAGTGGTTGCCAGGGGATTAGGGGAGAGGAAAATAGGAAGAGATTGCTTGTATGATGCTTTCTTAGAGGGTTGAGAATATTTTGAAACTAGATAAAGGTAATGATTGCACAGCATAGAAACAGGCCAAGTATTAAAAATTGGATACTTTAAAATGGTTAGGTTTAGTTATATAAATTTCACCTCAATAAAGAAAAAGTCTAGCTAAATTTTTTCTTCCAACTCTTAAGAGTGCACCTTCCTGAAAGACTGTTTGATTTCAGTGGGAATAAGTAAGAAACAAATAGTGATTTAAATAATGGTACTGTTTGGCTAAATCTCAGTAACTGTTGATTGTTTTAAAAAGGACCAAGGCAGACATGGTGGTACATGTCTATAATCCCAGCACTGTGAGGGGCTGAGGCAGAAGAAGTTTGGAGCCCAACCAGGGCAACTGAGAACTTGGCTCAAAAGTTTTACAAAGGGCTGGGGATATAGTCTAGAGTAAAGGCCTGCACTTAGTCCCCAGTACAGCAAAATCAAACAAGACACTGATAATAACTAATACATGGAGGATTTGAAGCAAGTTGAGGTACGACAGGAAACATTTTTAAATGGATAAGAAAAAGTGATTAAAGTGATTTAAAGTTGTGGGTAGAGGTGTTAATTACCTTTAAACTGCAGATATATTAGCATAAGGTAAAGTAGACCTTACATAAAAGGCATTATTATACGTATGGTTAGAAAGGATGAAGATTTTTGCTCCTTTGATAATCACAAGAAAATTATAGGCAATATTTTTAAATTCTACTTTTATGGAATAAATTTAAAAATAGATAAATGGAAATCTGAATGACCTTGATTTACAGGTCAACTTCTATATCTCTAATTAGATACCTGGTAGGGGTGGTATTCTTAAAAGGCCTGAATGTAAGAACAAATTATTTGGTTTAGGATTGCCCCTCTCCCCTTTTGTTTCTTCTCCTCATCAGGTGTTTCTTTTTTTCTTTTATTCATTTGTAATTCTGCAGAGAAGGGAACCAGAGCCTAGTTACCTATCTGGGCTTTTACATACCCAGCCCTTTTGAGGACAGAGTCTTGCTAGGTAATTAAGTTGCCCAGTTGAGTTTGGGAATTTTCAGCCTCAGCCTCCAAGAGTGATAGGATTATAGGTACCAAGCTCATACCACCAAGCTTTGTATCGAATCAAATAGAATGAAGATGTTATAAGAAAGGGAGGTTACAGGGAACAAGAGATGGAGTGAAGAGGGGAAGCACAAGGGGACATAAAGATAATTAAAGTATGTTTTGTACATATACCTCTGATGAAGTAATCACTATGTACTGCAAATGTGTATTTAGTAAAGCTATTTAATAAAAATAAAGATTAAAAAATTATTTTCATGAAAAGAAATGAGACTGAAGTTTATAAAAGGAAATGGATATTATAAATGGCAATTATATAAACAAATATGTAATACCTTTTACCTTTTAAAAAAGTTCTTCAAAAGAACTTTTGCTTAAAGGAAAAGTCATAAATGATATATTATTGAGTTTCTAGCATGTGTTGATTATAAAATACAGCAATTGTGGTGTAAAGGAAGGAAAGGATTCAGTGAAAGCAATGTTGTTACAGTGGGAGAGCCATGTGATAAAGGTGAAGTGTGAGGGAATGTGTACTGTACGAAGCAACCACAAATTGTGTATGAATATTAGTGAATTGATCTGATTATTTCAAAAGAGGGCTGAAAAGAGAGCAAAAAACTGCAAATAGGCAAATGGAAAACAAATAGCAATATGGTAGATTCTGAACCATACCCATGGTTGCAGTAAAGTAAATGGGCTTAACATTACTATTGAAAGACAGTATAAAACTGGAGTTTAAAAAAATCATAATACACAACGAGGAGGATTGTTTTTTGGCTGGCTTAGGCTGCCTTAAGGACAGGTCTGATAAGGCATGTGGAACTGGGGATTGAACTGCAATCCTCTGCACCTGACTGGGTTTGCTCAAGCAGGCCCTTAAACAACTGACCTAATCCACAAGACCCCAAGACACAATTTGAGAGAAAGCCAAAGTTGAAAACGATTATAAGAAAGTTGTGATTATATTAATGTCAACAAAATAGACTATAAAGCAAGGAATATATTGGACACAAAACACTTCTCAATAGTAAAGGGATCAGTAAGTTGCACAGTATAGCCTTCAATTTTATGAATGTATAAAATAAATTGAAAAGATATAAAATGAATTAGAACTAAAAGTATATGTCTATTAATTCAGTAAGTGATAGAATTAACCGGGTCCCCCCCAAAAAATACTGAAGAAAGATAGGATATTTGGACCACCCAGTTAACCTACTAGAAATATACAGCTTTTCAAAATTGTATTTTTCATATAATCCCCAAATAACATTAGGACATGACTTCTTTTCAAGTGAACATGGAATATGAATCAAAATAAATTATACATTGGGCTATAAATTCATATGTCAGAAAGGAAGGATGACAGTTAACGGTCGAAACCCACCTCAACTTTAAATGCATAGCAAAATAAATTCAAAGAAAGTACTATAAGCCAGGCATGGTGGTGCATGCCTGTAATCCCAGCACTCGGGAGGCTGAGGCAGGAGGATTGCTGTGAGTTCGAGACCAGCCTGAGCTACAAAATGAGCTTAAGGCCAGCCTGAACTGCACAGTGAGACCCTGTCTCAAAAAGACAAAAA
>PVKA01013932.1:0-53753 GCA_004027165.1 Ctenomys sociabilis | reverse complement strand
CCAGTCTACATTCCCACCAGCAGTGGAGAAGTGTTCCCTTTTCCCCACAACCTCTCCAACATTTGTTGTTGGTTGATTTCCTTATGATAGCCATTCTTTCTGGAGTGAGATGATATCTCAGTGTTGTTTTTATTTGCATTTCACGAATGGCTAGCGATGTGGAGCATTTTTTCATATATTTATTCGCTTCTTTAATTTCATCCTCTGACAAGTGTGTATTCATCTCAGATGCCCATTTCTGAATTGGGTCTTTAAATTTGAGGGCCCTGTTATATCTTAGTTCTTTATAAATTCTACACAGTAGACCTCTGTCTGATTGCTTATTAGTTAGGATTCTTTCAAAGTTTGTGGGTTGTCTTTTCACTCTGTTGACAATTTCTTTTGACATGTAGAAGCTCCTTAAGAAGAGTTGATCCCAGTTGTTGATTCTTTCAAGAGCTTCCCGTGCGAATATATGTTTGTTCATGAATTCTTTACCTATCCCTATGTCTTTAAGAGTTCCTCCTACTTTCTCTTCCAGGAGATTGAGTGTTTCTGTTTTAACGTTTAGATCTTTAATCCATTTTGACTTTAACTTAGTGCATGGTGATAGAGCTGGGTCAAGTTTTAGTTTTCAGCATATAGAAAGCCATGTTTTCCAGCACCATTTGTTAAAGAGGCTATCTTTCTTCCAGTGAGCTTGTGTAGCCCCTTTGTCAAAGATAAGATAGCTGAGTGTTTTCGTAGATGCCTCTGCATCTTCTAATCTATTCCACTGATCCTCAGGTCTATTTTGTTGCCAATACCATGTTGATTTTATCACAGTGGCTTTGTAGTATAATTTCAAATCAGGAATTGTGATGCCTCCTGCCTTGTCTTGATTGGCCAAAATTGCCTTTGCTATTCTAGGTCGTTTGTGGTTCCAAATAAATTTTAGGATTGATTTCTCTATATCTGGGAGGTATGTTGGTGGCAGTTTAAGAATGACTGTTTTCTAGTTCAATTTTGAAATGGAATTCCTCTTGGTGGCACTTCACCAGAACAGGCTTAGGAAAGTTGAACGACCCAAAGTGTCTATGACTTGTCTAGATAACCTAGATGACACATTTCCACTTAGAAACACAAATCAGACCATGGAAGGAAGAGGATAACATAGCCAAGTTAGGCCTTGCACAGGTGTCCTTCAAGAAAAAATGGAAGATATTCAGTGCATCTAATGGTGGTCTGTCCCTGAGTTCAGATGTTAAAGAGCTGCTAATACAAAGCAGGCAGGCTCAGCATTTTGTGGTTCCATCCCGGATCTTTAAGCCAAACCAAAGGTAAGCTGAAGGCATTCTGAGGGAAAAAAAAAAAAAAAAAAAAAAAAAAAAAAAATCAATTTAGCACCTTGTGTATAAGGAACTGGCTGGGAGTATTTTGAAGTATACTACTTCTGAACAGATTAGCATGGCGGCAGTCTGTGAACCACTGTGTTTTCTAGTTGAATTTTGAACCTGAAATCCTATTAGTGGCCTTGCCCCGGAATAATACTGTGTAAAGCAGAATGACCCATAACGCTGAGAAATTGTTTGGATGTTTTCCATTAGGCATTCCAACTTAAAAACATAAATCAGATGCGTATGTAAGCAGACATTCATAACCAAGATAAGGTTTACACAGGTATGCAACATTGTGTCCCTTAATAATAAAGGGAAGAGAAACTGTTTCCAGTGTAATGTGCTCATTAGCTAAGTTGTTGAGGGCCTGATTAAAAACAGAGGTCAGGCTGTGCTTTCTGTGTTGGATCTCCAGATCTTCAACCACAGCAGACCTATACCAAAGGCATTTGAGGCCTCCAAAGAAGAAAAATAAAATCCAACTCAGCATGTTGCGTACGTGGCTCTCGATGTGTGCATGGTCACAGATAGTTTTTTTTGAGGAGCATGCATGGTGGAGATCTATGAATTACTGTGTTTTCTAGTTCAATTTTGAAATGGAAGTCCTCTGGGGGTTGGTTCCCACACTAGGCTTAGGAATGCCATGTAACATAAAGTGTCATGAACATGTCTGGACATTCTCCATTATGTACCCCCACTTAGAAACAGAAATAAGATGGTGGAAGGACACAAATATACATAGCCAAGGCAGGCTTTACACAGGTGTCCCACATTTTGGCCCTAGAGAAAAAAGAGAAGAGAATCAGTGTTTCTAATGTGGGCCTCTGTGTTAAAGGCCTGTTTAACCAATGCGCTCAGGCTCTACTATCTGTGTTTCTATCCCTAGATCATCAAGTCAAAACAGACTTGCCCTGCAGGCATTTTGAGGCCTACTCCCCAAGGGAAAAAAAAAAGTTTTGCAATCTGGGAGTTGTCTGCATGATTGTGGATGGAAATATGTTCCCAGATAATTTTTCGGAAGTGACTGGCATGGTGGCAATCTACGAATTGCTGTTTTCTAGTTCAATTTTGAATGAGAAGTCTTGTTGGAGGCAGTCCACCAGAACAGGATTAGGAGAGCCAATCCACCAAAGTGCGTAGAACTTGTGTGGAATTTCTCGATCACACATTCACACTTAGAAACAGAAGTAAAATGGTGGAAGAATGCAGAAACACTTAGCCAAGTCAGGCCTTACACAGGTATCCAGAACTTTGGAACTGAAATAGAAAGGAAAGTAAAACAGTGTTTCCAAAAGGGGACTTCCCATTAGCTCTGTTGGTAAGAGCCTGCATAAACAAAGCAGTCAGGGTCCACTTTCTTGTGTTCCATTCCTACATCAGAAACCCAAACCAAACCTGAACTGAAGGCATTTTGAAGCCTCCAAAAAAAAAAAAAAAAAAAAGAATTCAACATCAGGATGGTGTGTACATGGACCTGGATGAGTGGATGTTCAAGGACACTTTTTCCAAGGAGACTGGCCTGGTCGCGATAAATGAATTCCTACATTTTCTAGTGGAATTTTGTATGGGAAGTCCTATTATGGGCAGTCCACAGAATAGGCTTAGGAGAGCTGAGGGACCAAAGTGCCCAAAACTTGTCTGGATGTTCTCTATTGTGCATTCTCAGTTAGAACCAGAAATCACTATGTGGAAGGATGCAGATATTCATATCCAAGTGAGGCCTTACACAGAGGACCTGCATATTGGCCCTTAACAACAAAGCCAAGAGAAACAGTGCTTGCAATAGAGGCTTGCCAATTAGCTCAGTTGTTCAGGGCCTGCTTAAACAAAGCAGTTAGGCTTGCCTTTCTGTCATTTGATCACAACATCCTCAAGCCAAACCACACCTGACCTGAAGGCATTCTGAGGCCTCCACAAAACAAAAAAAAAAAAAAAAAGAAGAAAGAAGAAAAATTCAAGCTCCCTGTTATGAACTTGGATCTCTATGGGTGTATGTTCAAGCATACTTTTTCTGTGGACCCTGGCACGGTGGTGATCTATGAATTACTATGGTTTCCAGTTGAATTTTGAACCATAAGTCCTACTTGGGAGGGGACACCAGAACAGGTTCAGGAGAGCTGATCCCACAAAACTGTCCAGGACTTGTCTGAATATTGACCAGTGTGTATTCCTATTTAGCAACAGAAATGAAATGATGGAAGAATCCATATAGAAATAGCCATGTCAGGCTTTATACAGGTGTCCCTTATTGTGGCCCTTTAGAAAAAATGGAAGAGAATCAGTGCATCTAATGGAGGCCTGTTCATTAGCTGAATAGTTAAGGGCCTGCTTAAGTAAAGCAGTCAGGCTCAGCCTTCTTTGGTTCCATTGGAGATCCTCAAGCCAAACCAGATGTGAGCTGAAGGTATTCTGAGGCCTACAAAAAAAAAATCAACTTATCACATTGGGTACTTGCACAAGACTTGGAGTATTTTCAAGTATACTGCTTCTGAGCAGACTGGCACAGTGGCAGTCTGTGAATCATTGTTTTCTAGTTGAATTTTGAGCCGGATGTCCTATTGGTGGCCTTGCTCCAGGAAAGGACTGTGTAAGCCAAACGACCCAAAGAGCCGGCAACTTGTCTGGATGTTCTCCATTAGGCATTCCCACTTAGAAACACAACTCAGATGGTAGATACAACCAGATATACATAGCCAAGATAAGGTTTACACAGGTGTCACTCATTGTGTTCCTTAACTTTAAGGGGCAGAGAAACAGTGTTTCTAAAGTGCTGTGCTCATTAGCTCAGTTGTTGAAGGCCTGACTAAAAGCACCCGTCAGGCTCTGCTTTCTGTGGTTCCATCAACCGATCCTCAAGAGAAAAGTAGAATTACCCTGAAGGCATTTGAGTCCTCCAAAAAAAAAGAAAAATAAAATCCAACTCAGCACGTTGTGTATATGCACCTTGATGTGTGTATGTTCACATTCCATTTCTTGAGGAGCCCAGCACAGTGACAATCTATAAATTACTGTAGTTTCTATTTGAAATTTCAACTGGAACTCTTGTCAGGTGGTCCAGGACAATAGGCTTAGGGCAGCAGATGCCCCAAATGTGCCCAGAAATTGTCTGGATATTCAACAACATGCATTCTCACTTAGAAACTGAAATAAAAACATGTAAAGACCCAGAAATACATTGCCCTGTCAAGCCTTAAACAGGTCTCTCCTATTGTGGTTCTTAACAATAAAGGGAAGATACACAGGGTTTCTCATGAGATCCTGCAGATTCACTGAATTGTTAACAGCCTGCTTAAACAATGCAGTCAGGATTGGCTTTCTGTGCTTCCACCCCCAGATCCTCAACCCAAACAAGACCTGCCTGAAGGCATTGCACTGCCCTGCTTCAAAAAGAAGCTGGAGATTAGCTGACTGTGCTACCTTCAAACTCACTTTTGAAAACACACATCATAGAGCAGAAGCAATCAGCTCTTCTTCGACACCTGGATTCTTAGAATGTGTTCCCACCTCAGTTCCAATAGGAATGAATGTTAGAGAAAGCATCTCTGTCTATAACTTCTGCACTAGGAACTGGAAAGTCACCATCTTCACGGATGCTTTTCCTCAGGAGACTGAAAGAGTTGCAATCCTTGGAATAGTGGGGCTTTGTGAATTGCTTTGGTTACCAAAGTGATGTTTTGCCCTGATTTCTGTGCATTGCTATGTATGGAATGAGGCATTGCATTGCACTACTTCCCAAAGAATCTGGAAGTTTGTCGGCTGCTCTCTGTTCAGAACTCACTCTTGAAAACACTTCATTTAGCAGAAGCAATCAGCTCTTCTTGAAAACCTGGATGCTTACAGTTTGTTCCCACCTCAGTTCCCTTTGGAATGAATGGAAGAGTAAACATCTTTCTCTATCTCTTCTACACTGTGACATGGAAATACACCAGCTTCATGGATGCTTTTCCTTAGGAGACTGAATGAGTCACATCCTTCAGCATATTGGGGTCTTTTAAATTGCTTTGGTTACCAAGAGATTTTAGACAGACTTCTGTGCATTGCTATATAAGGGAATAGGCATTGCAGAGGCCTGCTTCCCAGAGAAACTGGGGTTTAGCTGACTGTTCTCTGTTCAGAAGTCACTCTTCAAAACACAAATCATGCAGCAGAAGCTATCAGCTCGTGATAGACACATGGATGCTTAAAATGTGTTCCCACCTCAACTCCCATAGGAATGAATGGGAAAGAAAGAATCACTCTGTATCTCTTCTGCACCACGACATAGAAAGCCACCAACCTCACAATTGCTATTTCTTAAGAGACTGAATGAGTTGCAATCCTTGACATACTGGGGCCTTGTGAATTGCTTTGGTTACCAAAGTGACATTTTAGCATCATTTCTGTGTATTGCTATGTGTGGAATCAGGCATTGCAGTGCCATGCTTACCAAAGTAGATGAAGCTTAGCAGCCTGTGCTCCCTTCAGAACTCAGTCTTTCAGACACACATCATGGTGCAGAAACTATCAGCTCTTATTGGAAAATACAATGCTTACAATGTGTTATCCCTTCAGTTCCCATAGGAATGAATGGGAGAGAAAACATCTCTCTCTAACTCTTCTGCACTCTGACCTGGAAAGCCTCCAACTTCACAAATGCTTTGCATTAGGAGACTGCATGAGTAGCAACCCTTGGCATGTTGGGATCCTGTGAATTGCTTTGGGTTCCAAAGTGATACTTTAGGACAATTTCTGTATAATATTATACAGGGGAACAGGCATTGCAGTGCCCTGCTTCCCAAAGAATCTGGAGCCTACCTGGCTGATCTCCATTGAGAACTGACTCTTGAAAACACAGATCATGGAATAGAACCTATCAGCTCTGCTTGGAAACCTGGATGCTTACAATGATTTCTCACATCAGTTCCCGTAGGAATTAATGGGAGAAAACATCTTCCTCTGTCTGTTTTGCACTATGATCTGGCCAGTCAGCAACTTCATAGATGCTTTGCATGAGGAGACTGAATGATGAGCAAAATATCGACATACTGGGACTTTGTGAATTTCTTTGGTTTCCAAAGTGACATTTTTATCCACATTGCTGGTTAATAGCATACAAGGGAGCAGGTATGGCAGTGCCCTACTTTCCAAATAAGCTGGAGCTTACCTGGCTGTTCTCCATTCAGAACTGACTCTTCAAAACACATATCATGGAGCAGAAGCTAGCAGCTCTGCCTGGAAAGATGGATGCTTACAACATGTTACCACCTCAGTTCCCTTAGGAATGAATGGAAGAGAATACATCTTTATTTCTTGTGCACTACGACCTGGACAGTCAGCAACTTCACTAATGCTTTTCCGGAGAAGACTAAATGAATTGCAACCATCGGAATAGTGGGCCTTGTGAATTGCTTTGGTTACAAAGGGAGGTTTTAGACATTTCTGTGTATTGCTATAAGAGGGATTGGGCATTGCAGTGCCCTGCTGTTAAGGAAGCTGGATTTTCATTGGCCATTCTCCACTTACAACTCACTCTGAAAAGCACACAACGTGGTGAAGTAGCAATCATCTCTTCTTGGAAACTATGGTCCTTACAATGTGTCGCCAATTCATCTTCCATGGGAATGAATGGGAGAAAAACATCTCTCTCTATTTCTTCCACAGTATGACCTGGAGAGTCACAAACTTGACTCATGCTTTTACTTTGGAGACTGAATGAACTGCAACTCTGGGCCAAGTGGGGCCTTTTGAATTTCTGTCTTTACTAAAGTGAGGTTTTAGACAGATTTTTGTGCATTGCTATATGAGGGAACAGGCATGGCAATGTCTTGTTTCACAAAGAAGCTGGAGCTTAGCCGGCTCTTCTCTCTTCAGAAGCCACTCTTCAAAACACAAATCATGCAGCAGAACCAATCAGCTCTTCAACACCTGGATGCTTAAAACATGTTCCAGCCTCAACTTCCATAGGAATGAATGAGAAAGAAAGAACCTCTGTACACCTCTTCTGCACAAAGACATAAAAATTCACCAACCTCATGAATGCTATTTCTTAGGAGACTGAGTTAGTTTCAAACCTCGATATACTGTGGGCTTTTGAATTGCTTTGGTTACCCAAGTGATGTTTTACTGTCATTTTGTGTACTGCTATGTGTGGAATCAGGTATTGCAGTGTCCTGCTTCCCAAAGAAGCTGAAACAGCCTGTGATGCCTTCAGAATTCACTCTTTCTGACACATGTCATGGTGCAGAAGCAATCTGCTCTTCTTGGAAACTATGATGCTTACAACGTGTTCACACCTCAGTTACCATAGGAATGAATGGGAGAGAAAACATCTATCTCTTTTGCAGCATGACCTGGAAAGTCACCAACTTTACGTATGCTTTTCCTTAGGAGACTGAAAGCATTGCAACGCTTGGCATGGTGGGGCCTTGTGAATTGTTTGGTTACCAAACTGATGTTTTAGCCAGATTTCAATTAATTGCTATATGAGGGAACGGGCATTGCACTGCCCTGCTTCCAAAGAATCTGGACCTAATCTGAATTTCAGCAGTCACTCTACAAAACAGAAATCATAGAGCAGAAGCTATGAGCTCTGCTTAGAAACACGAATACTTACGAGATGTCCACACCACATTTCCCATAGGAATGAATGTGAAAGAAACAATCGCTCTCTATCTCATCAGCACTATGATGAAAGTCACGAACCTCATGAATGCTTTTTTTTTTTTTTTTTTAGGACACTGGATGAATTGCAGCCCTTGGCGTCATCTGGCCTTGAGAATTGATTTGGTTACCTTAGTGCGGTTTTTGACAGATTTCTGTGTATTGCTATATATGGAAATAGGCACTTCAGTGCCCTGCTTCCCAAAGAAGATGAAGATTAGCTGTATATTCTCTGTCCAGAGCTCACTGTTCAACACACACATGATGGTACAGAAACAATCACCTCTTCTTGGAAACTGGGATGCTTAGAAAGTGTTCTCACCTCAGTTCCCATAGTAAAGAAAAGGAGAGAAAATATATCTCTCTATCTCTTCCAAAGTATAACCTGGAAAGTCACAAACTTGACTCATGCTTTTCCTTAGAGACTCAATGAGTTGCAACCTTCAGCATACTGCGGCCTTGCAAATTGCTTTGGTTATCCAATTGACATTTTAGTCTCATTTGTGTGTGCTGGTATGTGCTGAATCAGGCATAGCAGTGCCCTGCTTACTAAAGAAGTTGGAGCTTAGCGGGCTGTATTACCTTCAGGACTCACTATTTCAAACAGATATACTGGTGCACAAGCAATCTGCTCTTCTTGGAAACTAGGATGCCTACAATGTGTTCCAAACTAAGTTTCTTTAGGAAAGAAATGGAGAGAAAACATCACTATCTTTTCTGACTAAGACCTGGAAAGTCATCAACTTCATGGATGATTTTCCTTAGGAAACTGAATCAGATGTAACCCTGGGCATAGTCAGGCAGTCTTAATTGCTTTGGGTAGCAAAGTGAAGTTTTAGACAGATTTCACTGTACTGGTATATGAGGGAATGAAATTTGCAGTGCCCTGCTTACCAAAGAAGCTGAAGTTTAGCTGGCTATTCTCCTTTGAAAACTCAATCTTCCAAACAAACACCATGGAGCAGAAGCAATCAGTTCTTCTTTGAAACTTGGATGCTTAGAACGTGTTCCCAACTCAGTTCCCATAGGAATGAATTGGAGAGAAAACATCTCTCTCTACATCTTCTCCACTATGATGTGGAAGGTCTATAATTTCATGAATGGTTTTCCTTAGAGACTGAATAAGTTGCAACCCTTCACATAGCAGGGCCTTGTGAATTGCTTTGGTTACCAAAGTGATGTGTTAACCAGATTTAAATGTATTGCTATATGAGGGATCTGGCATTGAACTACCCTGCTTCCGAGAGAAGCTGGAGCTTAGCTGGCAGTTCAACAGTCACTCTACAAAACACAAATCATAGAGCAGAAGCTATGGTCTTTGCTTGGAAACCTGAATGATTACAAGGTAATCTCACCTCAGTTCCCATAGGAATAAATGTGAAAGGAAGTATCTATCTCATCTCTTCAGCACTATGACCTGGAAGTCACCAACCTCAAGAGTGCTTTCGCTGACAAGATAGTATGACTTACAATGCTCATCAGAGTGGGGCCTTGCGGATTGCTTTGGTTACCAAAGTGCTGTTAAGGCAGATTTCAGTGCATTGCTATATGCATAAGCACACATCATGGAAGATGAGCAATCATTCGGCACGTGGATTAATAGAACATGTTCCTACCTCAGTTCCCATAGGAAAGAATAGGAGAGAAAACAGCTTTCTCTATCACTTACGCACTAAGAACTGCAAAGTTAGCTAGCTCACGGATGTTTCCCGAAGGAGACTGAATGAGAAGCAACACTGAGAATAGCACGGATTTGTGAAGAGGGTTTGTAAACCAAACTGACACTTTAGCCAGAGTGCTGTGTTTTCCTATATGTGGGAACAGGCACTGCAATGCCATGCATGCAAAAGAAGCTCGAGCTCAGCGGGCAGAACAGTTCTCTGTTCAGAACTCACTCTTAGAAACAAACATTGTAGAGCAAAAGAAATCACATCTTCAAGAAATCTGGATATTTACTATGTGTTACAATCTCAGTTCCCTTAGGAATCAATGGGAGAGAAAACATGTGTCTCTATCTCTTGTGAAGTAAGAACTGCAAATTCACCAACTTTGCACATGCTTTCCCGTATGAGACTGAATGAGTTGCAACACTCAGAGTAGTGTGGACATGTGAAGGGATTAGGAAAGAAAAGTACTCTTTAGCCAGATTGGCGTGTTTCACTTTATGTGGGAATAGACATTGCAGTGTCTTGCTTCCAAAAGAAGCTGGAGCTCAGAGGACTATTCTCTGTTCAGAACTCACTCTTAGAAACAAACATCGTGGAGGACAAGAAATCATATCTTCAAGAAAGCTGGATACTTACTAAGTATAACCTCAGTTCCTTTAGGAATGAATGGGAGAGAAAACGTGAGTCTCTATTACTTGTGCATTAAGAACTGGAAAGTCAACAACTTCAAGGATGCTTTCTCTTGGAGAGTGAATGAGTTGCAACACTCAGAACAGTGCGCACTTGTGAAGTGGTTGGAAAACGAAAGTACTCAGTAAGCCAGATTGGTGTGCTTTGCTATAGGCGGGAATAGATATTGCAGTGCCCTGCTTCCCAAAGAAGCTAGAGCTTAGCGGGCTGTTCTCTATTCACAACTCACTCATAGAAACAAACATCATGGAGCACAAGAAATCACATCTTGAAGAAACCTGCATATTTACTAGGTGTTGTACCCTCAATTCCCATAGGAATGAAGGGGAAAGAAATCATCTGTCTACGTGTCTTATGCAAAAAGAGTTGTAAAGTCAGTAACTTCACGCATGCTTTCACTTAGGAGACTGAATCAGTTGCAGCACTCAGAATACTGTGAAATTCTTAAGTGGTTTGGAAACCAAAGTGACATTTAGCCAGGTTGCTGCATTTCGCTATATGTGGGAAGAAGCATTTCATTGCCTTGCATCCCATAGAAGTCGCAGCACAGCTCTGGGCTGTTCTCTGTTCAGAATTCAGTCTTAGAAACAAACATTGTCAAGCAAAAGAAATCACATGTGGAAGAAACCTGCATACTTACTAGGTGTTATACCCGCTGTTCCCATAGGAATAAATTTGAGAGAAATCGTTTGTCTCAATCTCTTTTGCTCTAGGAACTGGAAAGTCACCAACTTCACGGATGCTGTCTCTTCGAACAGTGAATGAGTTGCAACATTCAGAATACAGCACACTTGTGAAGTTGTTTGGAAACCAATGTAACACTTTAGCCACATTGCTGTGTTTCACTATATGTGGGAACAGTCAGTGCAGTGCCCTGCTTCGCAAAGAAGCCTTAGCTCAGTGGGTTATTCTCTGTTCAGAGAATTCTCAGTCTTAGGAACCTCATGGAGCAAAAGAAATCACATGTTGAGGAAACCTGAATACTTACTAGTTGTTATAACCCCAGATCCCATAGGAATGCAGGGGAGAGAAAACATCTATCTCTATCTCTTATGCAGGAAGTTCTAGAAAGTCACCAACTTCATGGATGCTTTCTCTTAGGAGACTGAATCAGTTGCAACAGTCAGAATAGTGCGCATTTATGACGTGGTTTGGAAACCAAAGTGACACTTTAGACAAATTGCTGTGTTTCGTTATATACGGGATCAGGCATTGCAGTGCCCTGCTTCCCAAAGAAGCTGGAGCTCAGCCGGCTGTTCTTTTTTCATAAATCCTGCTTTCACACAGGCATTGTGGAGCAGAAGAAATCACATCTTGAAGACACCTGCATACTTACTAGGTGTTATATCCTCAGTTCCCTTAGGAATGAATGAGAGAGAAAACATCTGTCTGTGTCTCCTGTGCACTAAGAACTGGAAAGTCACCAACATAACAGATGGTTTCTCTTAGGAGGCTGAATGAGTTGCAACACTCAGAATAATACGCACTTGTGAAGTGGTTTGGAAACCAAAGTGACACTTTAGGCAGGATGATGTGTTTCGCTACAGGTGCGTACAGGCATAGCACTGCCCTGCTTCCCAAATAAGCTGGAGCTCAGTATGCTGTTCTATGTTGAGAACTCTTTGTTAGAAACAAATATTGTCGAGCACAAGAAATCACATTTGGAAGAAACCTGCATACTAACTAGGTCTTTTACCCTCAGTTAACATAAAAATGAAAGGAAGAGAAAACATGTGTCTCTGTCTCTTGTACACAAAGAACTGGAAAGCCACGGATTCACAGATGCTTTCTATTAGGAGACTGAATGAGTTGCAAGACACAAAATACTGTGAACTTGTGAAGTGGTTTGGATACCAAAGTGACACTTTAGGCACGTTTCTGTGTTTTGCTATATGCAGCAACAGGCACTGCAGTGCCCTCCTTCCCAAAGAAGCTGGAGCACACATGGCTGTTATCTTCTCAGAACACAGTCTTAGAAACAAACATGTGGAGCACACAAAATCACATCTTTTTTTTTTTTTTTGTCTTTTTGAGACAGGGTCTCAGGCTGGCCTTAAGCTCACTTTGTAGCTCAGGCTGGTCTTGAACTCACAACAATCCTCCTGCCTCAGCCTCCCGAGTGCTGGGATTACAGGCATGCGCCACCACGCCCGGCTCACAAAATCACATCTTGAAGAAACCTGCATACATATTTTTTTTATACCCTCATTCCCCTAAGGAATCAATGGGAAATAAAACATCTGTCTCTATCTCCTGTGCAAGAACATCTGGAAAGTCAACACTTCATGGATGCTTTCTCTTAGGAGACTGAATGATTTGCAACACTCAGAATACTGCGCACTGTGAAGTGGTTTGGAAACCGAAGTGAACCTTTAGCAAGATTGTTGTGTTTTGCTGTATTTGGGAAGACGATTTGCAGTGCCCTGCTTCCCAAAGAAGCTGGAGTTCAGTGGGGTGCTCTCTATTCAGAACTCACTCTTAGAAACAAACATCGAGGAGCCCAAGAAATCACATCTTGAAGAAACCTGCATACTTATTAGATTATAACCTCAGTTCCCTTAGGAATGAATGGGTGAGAAAACATCTGTCTCTATCTCCTGTGCACGAATATCTGGAAAGTCATCAAAATCATGGATGCTTTCTCTTAGGAGACTGAATGAGTTGCCACAATCAGAATACTCTGTACTTGTGAAGTGGTTTGAAAACCAAAGTGACACTTTGGCCAGATTGCTGTGTTTCGCTATATTTGGGAACTGCCTCTGCAGTGCCCTGCATCCCAAAGAAGCTGGAGTTCAGTGTGCTGTTCTCTGTTCACAACCCACTCTTAGAAACAAACATCCTGGAGACAAAGAAATCACATCTTCAAGAAACCTGCATACATACTAAGTGTAATACCCTCTGTTCCCTTAGGAATGAATTTGAGAGAAAACATCTCTCTCTATCTCTTGTGCAGGAAGGCTTGGGAAGTCACCAAATTCCAGGATGCTTTCTCTTAGGAGACTGAATGAGTTGCAACAATCAGAATACTGTGTACTTGTGAAGTGGTTTGGTAACCAAAGTGAAACTTTAGCCAGATTTCTGTGTTTCGCGATATGAGGGAACAGGCACTGGAGTGCCCTCTTTCCTAAAGAAGCTACAGCACCGCTGGCTGTTCTCTCTTCAGAACTCACTCACAGAAACATTCATCGTAGAGCACAAGAAGTCACATCTTGAGGAGACCTGCATACTTATAAAGTTATATCCTCAGTTAACATAGGAAAGAAAGGGAGAGAAAATATGTCTCAATCTCTAGTGCACGAAGATCTGGACACTCACAAACTTCACGAATGCTTTCTCTTAGGACACTAAATGAGTTGCAACACTCAGAATACTGTGTACTTGTGAAGTGCTTTAGGTACCAAAGTGACACTTTAGCCAGATTTTTGTATTTCGCTATATGCGGGAACAGGCATTGCAGTGCCCGGCTTCCCAAAGAAGCTGGAGCATATCTGGCTGTTTTCTGTTCAGAACTCACTCTTAGAAACAAATATCGTGGAGCAGAAGAAATCACATATTGAAGAAACCTGCATATTTACTATGTGTTGAAATCACATATTGAAGAAACCTGCATACTTACTATGTGTTATACCCTCTGTTCCCATAAGAATGAATTTGACAGAAATCATTTGTCTCTATCTCTTTTGCACTAGGAACTGGAAAGTCAGCAACTACATGGATGTTTTCTCTGAGGAGAGTGAATGAGTTCCAACCCTCAGAACACTGCGTAATGTTTAAGTGGTTTGGAAACCAAAGTGACACTTTAGCCAGATTGCTGTGTTTCACTATATGCTTGAACAGGCATTGCAGTGCCCTGCTTCCCAAAGAAGCTGGAGCTCAGCTGCCTTTCCTCTGCTCAGAACTTCATCATAGAAAAAAACATTGTGGAGCAGAAGAAATCACACTTTGGAGAAACCTGCATACATACTAGGTGTTATACCTCAGTTAGCATAGGAATGAAAGGGAGAGAAAACATCTGTCTCTATCTCTTCTGCAATAAGTAGTGGAAAGTCACCAATGTCACAGATGCTTTCTCATAGGAGACTGAATGAGTTACAACACTCAAACCAGAGTGGACTTTTAAGGTTGTTTGGAAAGGAAAGTGACACTTTAGACAGATTGCTGTGTTTCGCTACATAGGGGAACATGCATTGCGGAGATGTGCTTCCCAATGTACCTGCAGCACAGCCGGCTGTTCTTTGTTCAGAACTCACTTTTCGAAACTAACTCGTGGAGCACAAGAAATCACATCTTGAAAAAACTTGCATACTTGCTAGGATTATACCACCACCAGTTCCCGTAGGAATGATAGGGAAAGAAATCATGTGTCTCTATCTCTTTGCACTAAGAACTGGAAAGTCACCAACTTCATAGATGCTTTCTCTAAGGAGACAGAGTGAGTTGCAATCTTCAGAATACTGCGCACTTGTGAAGTGGTTTGGAAACCAAACTGAAACTTTAGCCAGATTGCTGTTTTTTGGTATATGAGGAAAGAGGCATTGCACTGCCCTGCTTCCCAAGGAAGCTGGAGCTCAGCTGGCTGTTCTCTGTTCAGAACTCACTCTTAGAAACAGACATCGTGGAGCACGTGAAATCACATCATGAAGAAACCTGCATGCTTACCCGGTGTTATACCCTCAGTTCCCATAGGAATGAATGGGAGAGAAAACAACTGTCTCTATCTCTTGTGCACTAAGAACTGGAAAGTCACCAAGTTCGTGGATGCTTTCCCTTAGGAGACTGAATGAGTAGCAACACTCACAGTACTGCACACTTGTGAAGTGGTCTGAAAAGCAAAGTGACATTTTAGCCAGATTGCTGTTTCGCTATATGCGGGAACAAGCATTGCAGTGTGCTGCTTCCCAAAGAAGCTGGAGCTCAGCTGGCTGTTCTCTGTTCTGATCTCAGTCTTAGAAACAAACATCGTGGAACACAAGAAATCACATCTTGAAGAAACCTGCATCCTCACTAGGTGTTATACCCTCAGTTCGTATAGGAATTAATTGGAAATAAAACATCTGTCTCTATCTCTTGTGCACTAAGAACTGGAAAGTCACTAACTTCGAGGATGCTTTCTCTTAGGAGATTAAATGAGTACCAACACACACAGTGCTACGAACTTGTGAAGTGGTTTGAAAACCAAAGTTACACTTTAGGCAGACTGTTGTGATTACATATATGTGGGAACAGGCATTGCAGTGCACTGCTTCCCAAGGAAGCTGGAGCTCAACTGGCTGTTCAGTGCTCAGAACTCACTCTTAGAAACAAACACCGAGGAGCAAAACAAATCGCATCTTGTAGAAACCTGCATGCATACTATGTGTTATACCCTCAGTTCCCATTGGAATGAACGGGAGAGAAAACATCCGTCTATCTCTTGTGCACTAAGACCTGGAAAGTCACCAACTTTGCGGAAGCTTTCTCTTAGTAGACTGAATGAGTTGCAACACTGACAACACTGCCCTCTTGTGAAGTCGTTTGGAAACCAAAGTGACACTTTTAGCCAGATTGCTGTTTTGCTGTACGTGGGAACAAGCATTTTAGTGCGCTGCTTGCCAAAGAAGCTGGAGCTCAGAGAGCTTTTCTCTGTTCAGAACTAACTTTTAGCAGCAAACATTTGGCGCACAGGAAAACACATCTGGAAGAAATCCTCATACTTACTAGGTGTTATACCCTCAGTTCCCATAGGAATGAAAGCAAGATAACATATCAGGCACTATCTCTTGTCCATGAAGTTCTGGAAAGTCAACCACTTAAGGAATGCTTTCTGTTCGGAGACTGAACGAGTTACACCACTCAGAATACTGCACACTTGAGAAGTGGTTTGGACACCAAACTGACACTTTAGCCAGTTTGCCATGTTTCTCTGTATGCATGTACAAGCATTGCAGTGCCCTCCTTCCTAATGTACCTGTAGCACAGGCGGCTGTTCTTTGTTCAGAACTCACACTTAGAAACAAACATTGCGGAGCACAAGAGATTACATTGTCAAGCCACCTGCATACTTACTAGGTATTATACCATCAGTTCCCACATTAAAGAATGGCAGAGAAAACATCTGTCTCTCTTGTGCACGAAGATCTGGAAAGTTACCAACTTCATGGATGCTTTCTGTTAAGAGACTGAGTGAGTTGCACCTTGCAGCATACAGCACGATTGTGAAGTGGTTTGGAAATCAAAGTGATACTTCAGCCACATTGCTGTGTTTTGCTATATTTGGGAACAGTCATTTCCATACCCTTAACAAAGAAGGTGGAGCTCAGCGCTCTGTTCTCTGTTCAAAACTCACTCTTAGAAATAAACATCATGGAGCACAGGAAATCACACCCTGAAGAAACCTGCGTACTTACTAGGTGTTATACCCTCAGGTACGATAGGAATGAATGGCAGAGGAAACTTCTATCTCTTGTGCACGAAGATCTGGAAAGTCACCAACATCACGGATGCTTTCTCTTAGGAAACTGAGTGAGTTTTCACACTCAGAATACTGTGCACATGTGAGGTGGTTTGGAAATCAAAGTGATACTTCAGCCAGATTGCTGTGTTTTGCTATATGTGGGAAGAGTCATTGCAGTGCCCTGCTTCCCAAAGAAGGTGGAACTCAGCATTCTGTTCTCTGCTCAGAACTCACTCTAAGAAATAAACACCGTAAAGGAGAGGAAATCACGTCTTGAGGAAACCTGCATACCGATTAGGTTATGCCATCAGTACCCTAAGAAATCAATGGGAGAGAAATCATCTGTCTCTATCTCCTCTGCACGAATATGAGGAAAGTCACCGACTTCAAGGATGCTTTCTCTTAGGAGACTGAATGGTTTGCAACACCAAGTATACTGCGCACTTATCAAGTGGTTTGGAAACCAAAGTGCCACTTTATCCAGGATGCTGTGTTTCGCTGTATGCATGAACAGCATTGCAGTGCCCAGCTTCCCAAAGAAGCTGGAGCACAGCTGGCTGTACTTTGTTCAGGACTCACCATCAGAAACGCACATTGGGGAGCACAAGACATCACATCTTGAAAAAACCTGCATATTTACTTGGTGGTATACCCTCAGTTCACTTAGGAATGAATGGGAGAGAGAACATCTGTCTCTATCTCTTGTGCACAAAGATCTGGAAATTCACCAACTTCACGCATGCTTTCTCTTAGGAGAGTGAATGAGTTTTAATGCTCTGAATACTGTGCACTTGTGAAGTGGTTTTCAAATCAAAGTGACACCTTCATCAGATTTCTGTGTTTTGCTGTATGCGGGAACAGGCAATGCAGTGCTGTGCTTCACAAAGAAGCTGTAGGTCACGGGCTCTTGTCTGTTCAGAACTCACTCTTAGAAAAAAACATTGTGGAACACAACAAATAATAAGTTTCAGAAACCTGTATACTTCCTAGTGGTTATACCCTCAGTGCCCATAGGAATGGATGGGAGAGGCAACATCTGTCTCTATCTTTTGAGCACTAATATCTACAAAGCCACTAACTTTACGGATGCTTTCTTGTAGGAGACTAAATGACTTGCAAAACTCGGATACCGTGTGCATTTCAAGTGGTTTGAAAACGAAAGTGATGCTTTAGCCAGATTCCTGTGTTTCGCTATATGCGGGAACAGGCATTTCAATGCTGGGCTTCCCGAAGAAGCTGGAGCTCAGCTGGCTGTTCGCTGTTCTGATCTCAGTCTTAGAAACAAACATCGTGGAACACAAGAAATCACATCTTGAAGAAACCTGCATACTCACTAGGTGTTGTACCCTCAGTTCCCATTGCAATGAATGGGAGAGAAAACAACTGTCTCTATCTCTTGTGCACTCAGAACTGGAAAGTCACCAACGTTGCAGATGCTTTCCCTTAGAGACTGAAAGAATTGCAACACTCACAACATTGTACTTTTGTGAGGAGGTTTGGAAACGAAAGTGACAGTTTAGCCAGATTGCTGGGTTTCACTATATAAGGGAACATGCATTGCAGTGCCCTGCTTCCTGAAAAAGGTGAATCTCAGCTGGGTGTTCTCTGTTCAGAACTCAGTCTTAGAAACAAACATCATGGAGCACAAGAAATCACATCTTGAAGAAACCTGCATACTCACTATGTGTTACACCTTCAGTTCCCATAGGAATGAATGTCAGAGAAAACAACTGTCTCTATCTCTTGTGCACTAAGAACTGGAAAGTCACCAAGTTCGCAGTGCTTTCTGTTAGGCAAATGAATGAGTTGCAATACTCACAATACTGTGCTCTTGTGAGGTGGTTTGGAAAACAAAGTGACACTTTGGCCAGATTGCTGTTTCGATATGAGCGGGAACAGGCATTCCAGTGCACTGCTTCCCAAAGAAGCTGAAGCTCAGCTGGCTATTCTGTGTTCAGAACTCACTCTTAGAAACAAACATCGTGAAACACAAGAAATCACATGTTCAAGAAGCCTGCATACTTCCTAGGGGTAATATGGTCAGTTCCCATGGAAATGGAAGGGAGAGACAATATCTGTCTCTATCTCCTGTGTACTAAGATCTAGAAAGTCACTAACTGCACGGATACTTTCTCGTAGGAGACTGAATGAGTTGCAAAACTCAGAATATGTGTGCTTTTGATGTGGTTTGTAAGCAAAAGTGACACTTTAACCAGATTGCTGTGTTTGGCTATATGCAGGAAAGGCATTATAGTGCCATGCTTCTCAAAGAAGCTGCAGCACAGCTGGCTGTTCTTTGTTCAGAACTCACTATTAGGAACAAACATCCTGGAGCACAAGAAATCACATCTTGAAGATACCAGCATACTTACTAGGTGTGTACCCTCAGTTTCCATAGGAATGAATGAGAGAGAAAACATCTGTCTCTATTTCTTGTGCACTAAGAACTGGAAAGTCACCAACTTTGCGGATGCTTTCTTCTAGGAGACTGAATGAGTTGCAACACTCACAACACAGTGCTCTTGTGAGGAGGTTTTGAAGCGAAATTGACAGTTTAGCACAATTGCTGTGTTTCACTATATAAGGGAACAGGCATTGCAGTGATTTGCTTCCCAAAGTAGGTGGACCTCAGCTGGCTGTTTTCTGTTCAGAACTCAGTCTTAGATAAAAACATTGTGGAGCACTAGAAATCACATCTTGAAGAAACCTGCTTACTCACTAGTTGTTATACCCTCAGTTCCCATAGGAATGAATGGGAGAGAAAACAACTGTCTCTATCTCTTGTGCTCTAAGAACTGGAAAGTCACCAACTTCGTGGATGCTTTCTCATGGGAGACTCAATGAGTAGCAACACTTACAGCACTGCACAGTTGTGAATTGGTTTCAAAACCAAAGTGAAACTTTAGCTAGATTGGTATGTTTCGCTGCATAAGGGAACAGGCATTGCAGTGCCCTGCTTCCCGAAAAAGATGGATCTCAGCTGGCTGTTTTCTGTTCAGAATTCAGTCTTAGAAACAAACATCATGGAGCACAAGAAATCACATCTTGAAGAAACCTGCATACTCCCTAGGTGCTATACCTTCAGTTCCCATTGGAATGAATGGGAGAGAAAAGAAGTGTCTCTATCTCTTGTGCACTCAGAACTGAAAAGTCACCAATGTCTCAGATGCTTTCTTGTAGGGGACTGAATGAATTGCAACACTCACAACACTATGTTGTTGTGAGGAGGGTTCGAAACCAAAGTGATACTTTAGCCAGATTGCTGTGTTTCGCTATATGTGGGAACAGGCTTTGTAGTGCCCTGATTCTCGAAAAAGATGGATCTCAGCTGGCTGTTCTCTGTTCAGAACTCAGTCTTAGAAACAAACATTGTGGAGTACTAGAAATCACATCTCGGAGAAATCTGCATACTCACTAGGTGTTATATCCTCAGTTTC
Source organism: Ctenomys sociabilis (assembly GCA_004027165.1). NCBI lineage: Eukaryota > Metazoa > Chordata > Mammalia > Rodentia > Ctenomyidae > Ctenomys > Ctenomys sociabilis. The sequence goes on along the minus strand of PVKA01013932.1, from coordinate 33,532 downwards.
CACAGGAAGGAATCTCAGACAAAACAACTATGTCTATCTCTTATCCACTACGAATTGGTAAGTCACCAACTTCATGGATACTTTCTCTTAGGAGACTGAATGAATAGCAGTACTCACAGGACTGTGCACTTGTGAAGTGGTTTGAAAACCAAAGTGACACTTTAGCCAGACTGCTGTGATTACATGTATGCGATAACAGGCATTGCAGTGCCCTGCTTGCCAGAGAAGCTGGAGCTTAGCTGACTGCTCACTGTTCCGAACTCACACTTAGAAACAAACAATGTAGAGCACAAGAAATCGCACCTTGGAGAAACCTGCATACGTCCTATGGGTTACACCCTCATTTCTCCTAGAAATGAATGGGAGAGAAGACACCTGTCTCTATCTTTTGTGCACTACGATCTGGAAAGTCACCAATTTCACGGTTGCGGTCTCCTAGGAGACTGAATGAGTTGCAACACTCACCACACTGTGCTCTTGTGAGAAGGTTTGGAAACGAAAGTGACAGTTTAGCCAGATTGCTGTGTTTCACGGTATAAGGGAACAGGCCTTGCAGTGCCCTGCTTCCCAAAGAAGGTGGATCTCAGCTGGGTGTTCTCTGCTCAGAACTCAGTCTTAGAAACAAACATCGTGGAGCACTAGATATCATATCCTGAAGAAAGCTGCTTACTCACTAGGTGTTGTACTCTCAGTTCCCATAGGAATGAATGGGAGAGAAGACAACTGTCTCTATCTGTTGTGCACTAAGAACTGGAAAGTCACCAACTTTGTGGATGCTTTCCCTTAGGAGAGTCAATGAGTAGTAACACTCACAGCACTGCACACTTGTGAAGTGGTTTCAAAACCAAAGTGACACTTTAGCCTGACTTCTGTGAGTAGGTATATGAGAGAACAGGCATTATAGTGCCCTGCTTACCGAATTAGCTGGATCTCAGCTGGCTGTTCTCTGTTCAGAACTCAGTCTTAGAAACAAATATCGTGGAGCACAAGAAATAACATCTTGAAGAAACCTGCATACTCACTAGCTGTTATACCTTCAGTTCCCATAGGAATGAAGGAGAGAGAAAACATGTGTCTGTATCCCTTGTGCAGTAAGAACTGGAAAGTCACCAAGTCGGTTGATGCTCACTCTTAGGAGACTGAAGAAATAGCAACAATCACAGTACTGCGCACTTGTGAAGTGTTTTGAAAAGGAAAGTGACATGTTAGTCAGCTTGCTGTGTTTCGCTATATGCCGGAACAGGCATTGCAATGCCCTCCTCACCAAGGAAAGTGGATCTTAGCTGGCTGTTCTCTGTTCAGAACTCAGTCTTAGAAACAAACATCGTGGAGCACAAGAAATCAAATCTTGAAGAAACCTGCATACTCGCTAGGTGTTATACATTTAGTTCCAATAGGAATGAATGGCAGAGAAACAACTGTTTATATCTATTGTGCACTAAGAACTGGATAGTCACCAACTTCGTGGATGATTTCTCTTAGGAGACTAAAAGAGTTGCAACACTCACGCTACTGTGCTCTTGTGAGGAGGATTCTAAACCAAAGTGACACTTTAGCCAGTTTGCTATGTTTCACTATATGTGGGATCAGGCATTGCAGGGCCCTGCTTACCAAAGAAACTGGAGCTCAGCTGGCTGTACACTCTTCAGAACTCACTCTTAGAACCAAACATTGTGGAGCACAAGAAATCATATCTTGAAGAAACCTGCATACTCAATAGGTGTTATACCTTTAGTTCCCATAGGAATGAATGGCAGAGAAAATAACTGTCTCTATCCGTTGTGAACTAAGACCTGGAAACTCACCAAGTTCACGGATACTTTCTCTTAGGAGACTGAATGTGTTGCAACCCTCACCACACTGTGTTCTTCTGAGGTGGTTTGGAAACCAAAGTGACACTTTAGCCAGATTGCTGTTTCGATATGTGCGAGAACAGGCATTGCAGTGCCCTGCTACGCAAAGCAGCTGAAGCTCAGCTGGCTATTCTGCGTTCAGAACTCACTCTTATAAACAAACAATGTAGAGCGTAAGAAACTGCATCTTGAAGAAACCTGCATATGTACTATGTGTTCTACCCTCAGTTTTCATAGGAATGGATGGGAGATAAAAACTCTGTGTCTATCTCTTGTACACTGAGAAATGGAAAGTCACCAACTTCGCGGATGCTTTCTCTTAGGAGCCTGAGTGAGTAGCAACACTCAAAGTACTGCACTCTTGTGAAGTGGTTTGAAAACCAAAGTGACACTTTAGCCAGACTGCTGTGATTAGATATATGAAGGAACAGGCATTGCAGTGCCCTGCTTCAAAAGGATGCTGGAGCTCAGCAGGCTGTTCACTGTTCAGAACTCAGTCTTAGAAAGAAGCATCGTGGAGCACATGAAATCATATCATGAAGAAACCTTCATACTTACTAGGTGTTATACCCTCAGTTCCATTAGGAATGAATGGTAGAGAAAACGTGTCTGTATCTCTTGTGCACTAAGAACTGGAAAGTCACCAACTTCGCGGATGCTTTCTCTAAGGAGACTGAACAAGTTTGCAACACTCACAACACTGCATACTTGTGAAGTGGTTTGGAAACCAAAGTGACACTTTAGCCAGATTGTTGTATTTCTCTATGTATGGAAACAGGCATTGCAGTGCCCTGCTTCCAATAGAAGCTGCAGCTTAGCGGGCTGTTCTCATTCAGAACTCACTATTAGAAACAAACAGCATTGAGCACAAGAATCACATCTTGAAGAAACCTGCATATGTACTAGGTGTTACACCCTCAGTTCCCATAGGAATGAATGGTACAGAAAACATGTGTCTGTATCTCTTGTGCAGTAAGAACTGGTAAGTCACCAACTTCGCAGATGCTTTCTCTAAGGAGACTGAACGAGTTGCTACACTCACAACACTGTGCACACTTGTGAAGTGGTTTGGATACCAAAGTGACACTGTAGCCTGATTGCTGTGTTTCGTTCTTTGCGGAAACAGGCATTGCAGTGCCCTGATTCTAAGAGAAGCTTCAGCTCAGCTGGCTGTTTGCTGTTCAGAACTCAGTCTTAGAAAAAAACAACGTGGAGCACAAGAAATCACATCTTGAAGAAACCTCCATACGTACTAGGTGTTATACCTTCATTTCCCATAGGAATGAATGGGAGAGAAAACGTGTCTGTATCGCTTGTGCACTCAGAACTGGAAAGTCACCAACTTCACGGATGCTTTCTCTTAGGAGACTGAACGAGTTGCAACACTCACAATTTACGAGAAATGGACTCTTAAGAAGATATAAACTAGCAAAACTCACTCAATAAAAATCTATCTGTGGGCCAGGGAGATGGCTCAGTAGAATAAGCGGTTCCCTTATTCCCAGTTCTGCAAAAACAAACAAACAAACAAACAAACAAACAAACAAACAACAACTGAGGAGAACGAGTGCGCTGGTTTAAAGCAGGCAATAACAGTACTAACTAATTCAAGAATGTCCAAAAATCATGGTTTACACTAAAAAAGCTCTTAAAAACTCAGCAGGCTGTCTCTCACGTGGTGCAGTAGTAAGCGTGATCCTATAAATGCAGGTTTTCATTGGATAGTTTTTTTGGTATCTTATGTTTAATATTATTTGACAGAATCCAAAGAAGTTTATGCAGGGGAAAAAAAGAATTGGGGAGGTCTTTCTGTTTATTTTTGTGGGTAGGAACAGACGTGTATTAGAGAACAACCCTTCATGTGCAGTTAATGGATTATAGTCACAGAGCTCAGATGCAATTACATTTATTCATTCTGAGGTTTCACAATTTAGTGACTGGCTTCCCCCATCTATTTTAAATTCTCCTAAAATGGATGTTACACACTTTCTTGTTAGACGAAAACTTTAACTTTGTTAAAGATTCAAGTTTGTTTGTTTTTGTATACAAAATCCTACACAAATTAGTTTTCATACTGGAAGGATTGCATAAAAAAGGATGAAGATTACTCTCTAAGGTGAATGCAAACTTCACATATAGCAAACACGCGCTAACAAAAAGAATCCAGAAAGAAAACCATGCATTTCCACACTGGATATTATTATTAACACAAATTTACATAGGATTAGGAAGAATTCTTTAGTAAAGAATTATGGTTTAATTGAAGAAAACTTAACTCATATTTATTTCACCCTGCTTCAAGTGCCCTACTTCAAGGCTCCTCCATAGGACCAGAAAAACTATCTTTAAGCCATGCCACATTCCCATGGATTAAAGAATTGACTGTGAAAATGAAACCATAAAGGTCTAGAGAAGATTCTGTTTTCCTCTCCTATTCTCCTCCTCCTTTTTCGTTTTCTTCTCCTTCTCCTTCTCTTTCTTCTTCTTCTCCTTCCTCTTCCTCTTTCTCCCTTCTTTTCCAGAACAGCTCAGTCATAAGCCAGCAAGTGGATAACAGGCTGAGCACTTGGTGCCAGGAGAGGAGAGGCCATGCTGGCCTGCAGTGAGGTGAGATGAGCCTGGCGTGGCAGGGGTGTGAGGCTGAGGTGGCAGGAGGTCGCAGGTGGGGGACAGCCTGGCTCTGTGCACTGCAGGGGTGAGATGAAGGAGGAGTATGCATGGGGGCCTCCAGCAATGGCACCCTACAGGAAATGGGGTCAGGGGTCAAGGGGGAGCAAGAGCTCATTTTTATGAGAGAAGGTGGCAGAATGGCAAAGGCAGACTGGAGCACATAAGGAAATGGGTCAAATAAGTAAATATATTAAAAGTAACAAAGGCTGGGGATATAGTGCAGTGGCATAAGTGCCTGCCTGGCAAGGGCAAGGTCCTGAGTTTGAACTCTGATACAAAAAAAGAAAAAGAAAAAGAAAGGCAGTAAGATCCAGGAACAGAGTGGGAATAGAATCCACAATACCCCAAGAGTGATACTTCCAACCACCTAGCACATCTTGGTTTCAAAGCTGATTGTCTCCCGAAAGCAACTAGGGTTCCTTGAAGCAATAGCTGACTCTAAGGCTGGGGCATAGCAAGTGCAGAGTATAAAAGTGTGAAAGCAAGCAAGGAAGAGCTCAAAAAATGGTATTTCAGAAGGACAGAGTAGCCTGCTAATCGGGATTCAAGTCACAATATAACCACCAAAAAAAAAAAAAAAAAAAAAGACAGCTTCTATCTGTTGGCCACTTTTTTCTTAGTTTCAGTCAGTATCATGTCTCTTTTCTTGATGTTTCATTTTTTCTTTTCCTTTTTTGGAGACAGGGTCTCGAAATGTAGTTCAGCATGTCTTTGAACACGAGGCCATCCTCCTAACTCAGCCTCCTAAGTGCTGGGATTATCGTCATGTGTCACCACACCCAGAATTCTAGGTTCTCTACCTATTCAGCACACCAGTTCTTTCTAGATTATAGCAATGAAAAATGTAATCACCTGGTTTGTGACTTCCTTGGTCAATGAAATTATGATATCTTTTGAGAAACAGCATTATTGATTCTCATAAAGCAAAATGTACCAATGCTTTCCATTATGATTTGTGCCCAATGGGCCTTGGTTTATGAAACTTTCTCTACCCCTCATTCAGAAAGATAGCATCCTATGATGTCTTCTAAAAGTTTCAAAGTTTTATTTTTCAAAGATTGCCTGAAATCCTCACAATAGCTGTGTTTACAAATGGTTGATGCAGAACAACAGATAATTCACTTATCGGCACATAGGTAATCGATTAATCCAGAAGCATTTATGCAACAGTGACTGCTTTCCCACACTGATACTCTGTCCCAACACCAATACATTACCTCAATTACTATCCCTTCATAATAAATCTCAATATCTGGAAGGCAAAGCTTCCTATGTACTACTGTTTATCTTTATGTGTACTTTGCATATTATTACCCCTTTTGTCTTCCATCTAAATTTTAGAGGAAAATTGTGCCATCATGTATGTAACTTTTGTATAATTTGATTTAATTCTGTTATTTCCATGAACTACTTTAATAGAAATGCCATGAAAATATGCACCACTCCTACTCATGAACACTTTATGAAAGTGTTTTTACAAATTTGCACATATTATAATAATAAAAACACAAAAAAGACATATTTCAAACATCATAATTTGAAGGCTTGTGTACGTAATATTATTAAATTTCATAATAAAATACCATAACACAATGAGAAAGGGTTCAATCAGACAATTAATATGAAAAGAACTTCCGCAAATTAGAAACAAATGTATGGAAAAAGGTCTGATCTCAATGCTAACAAAGAAATACAAGTTTAAATAGCTACAAGATATGTTCTAAAAATTAAAAGGCTTTTTTCTCGGTGCTGGGGATTAAACTCAGCACCTCTGAAATGATCAGTACTCACTGTCCTAGAGTTAGCTCCCCAGCCCCAATTTCTTAATGCCATATTGGACATGTCAGCTGGAATCTAAGCAGAAGTCAATACCTTGGGAGGTCAGAGTTAGTAGAGTATAGATACCTGTCTCTGCAAATTGAAAGGTCTCTTGGAAAAGAACACATTGTAAAGAAGAAATTCTGAATAAAGAGTGTAGCCAGAAAAAGAGAAATTTCCACTGATTTAATCTGGCCTGTCTTCCTCATTTGTTGCCCAGCTTCATTTGAACTCCTATAGAGGAAGGCAAAGAGACAGCCCGGAAAAAATTCAACACAAAAAACTGGAAAGTAAAGTTTTATCAACACTGTGAAAGCCCTGGCACTTAGAAGCCCAGCTGGCCTGTTGGCAGGTTGGTCACAGGGAAAAGCAGCACACAGGAGTCTATAGAGGGGCAGAACCTGGCAAAGGAAGGAAGGAGGCTATTGGTTGGCACAGAAGAGAAAGCCCCACAAGATAGAGCCATTGGTGATAGGCTTTGGGAGGGTCTCCAAAGCGAGGACAGGCCTGTACCACCTAGCCAGGGGGTGAAGAAGGGAAAGGCTATGTTGAGATAGGTTTCTAAATGACCACCTTCTGCTTAAGTAGCTGTTGGGCCCAGAGAAGCTCTGCCTAAACCATTAGTCAATATCAGTACTCAGCTGGAGGTTTCACGCCCTCCTATAATTTTGGTAGGAACCAAAAGGACAGCAAGCACTTTGGAAAGTGCTTCTACAAAATGTACTTATAATGGTTTAAAATTTTAACCATTTTTTGTTTCTAAATGGGATCTCACCACATTATTCCTGGGCCCAAACTTTTCTTTTGCCTCAGCTTCCTTACTTGTCATACTATCTCATATTTATTTATTTATTTATGTGGCACTGGGGAGTCAAACCCAAGAACACTGGGCAAGTGCTTTGCCACTGAGCTACACTTCCAGCATGACATTTTCAGCTGATCATTGCCCTACTGAAAATTTCATCAAATAGAACAAAGAAACAGGGATAAAGAAATGCATATTTTTATATGTCTATTGCAGTATTCATCACAATTTAAAAAAGTCCTGAGGCTGATCTAAATATTTAATTTCAAGGGGAAATTAGAGCTGAGGTGAGAGCTCCGTGACACCAGTGCTGGAGGATATGTCCAGTGCATGAGAGGCACTAGTCTCCCTTCTCTCACAAGAAAAGGCCTTAAAAAAACAGAGGAGAGCAAGATTACCAGATATAATCATGTAAATTTGTGAAGCTAACAGTATACAATATAGCAACCATTGTTAATTTCCTATCATCGTTTTGAAATTCTGTATCATCTTTAATTTTTTCTTATTTTATTATTCTCCTAAAAAAAATAGAAGCTGGCTGTGGTAGAGCTCTCCTATAACTCCAACGTTGAGGAGGCTGAGAGCAGAAGGATCACTGCAAGTTCAAGGCCAGCCTGAATTACAAAGTGAGTGCAAGACCAGCCTTAAATGCATGGTGAAGCCCTGTCTTAAAAAGACAAAACAATAAAATAAAAAAGATAGAAGGAAGAAAAGATGAAAGTTATAAAAATATAGTCAATGTGATGACCTATATGTTCTTCCTACACTCAATGCCCACTGAACCGTAACTTTTATGTGCCCCCCCGCCCCTTCACCTCCCCATCCCCCTGCCAGTCTGGAGATACTAAAGAACTGAAACTAATACAAGTCATTAATATGTAAATTTTGCACCCATGGACTAAAGTTTAAAATGGTTAGGGTGAAAATAGAGAAGTGGAAGAAGTAAGAAGTAAGGCTGGAGGACAAAGGAGTATCATGCTAACTTCAGAAAACTACTGCAGAAGACGAGAGTGAAAGAGAAGGCAAAGATAAAGGGAAGAACAGAACCACAACAGGGGCTAGACCCCACATTCACACTCATAAAGACAACCTAGGGCCTGAAACAAACACAGCAGTGTAATCAATTGAATAAGTGAAAGAACACAGATAAAAAAAAGAGGTAAGTATGTCACGTGCCAACAGATTAATTTTACATGAAAACGGCACAGTTGGGCCAAGTATGTAGCTCACTGGTAGAGTGGTTGCCTTGCATACATGAAGACCTTGGGACCACTGTGTACTACAAAAGAAAGGAAGAGAAATGTGGTGATGCACATACTCAGGACGCTTAGGTAGGAAGACCACTGGAAGTTTGAGGCCAGCGGGGGTTACATAGTGAGTTCAGAATTAGCCTAAACTACATGGTAGGTTCTATCTCAAACAAAAAAAGAAAAAAAAAAAAGGAGAAAGAGAGAGGGGACAGAAAGGAAAGAAAAAAAAAAACCTGTATAATTATGAAGGAATTACAACAACATCTGCTACATATTGTGGTCTATGCCCATAATCTTAGCACTTGTGAAGTTAAAGTAGGTCGATAGAAAGTCGGAGACCAACTTGGGTTACATATTGAGTTCAAGACTTGTGTGAGTGCTTGCCAAGTACAAGGCCCTGAGTTCAATCCCTGTTCCTGAAAAAAAGACCTGTGTGAACTATATAGGGAAGAGCTTAGATAAAAACAACAAGAGGAATTATAACAATATCCTTCGGGATGGGGAGACAGCTCAGTAGAATAAGTGCCTGCCTGGCAAGTGCAGGGTCCTGAGTTCAATCCCTGGTGCCACGGGAGAGAAAACAAAGAAATAAAAAACATCACCCCCAATGGGAGAACACATACTGCCATGAAAAGCCAATGTTTACTTGAGTGATAATTGAATGATGACTTCTACAGTAGTGTTTCTTTAATAAGTAAAATTAAGATACTGTTTTCTAAGATATTAACAGTAGTAATGAGAAGTAGAAAAGTAAAGAGGCGGGCAATACAATACAGCAGTTACAGGGACTCCTGAAATAAAAAATTTCTGGATTCAAATCTTGGCTTTAACACTTCATTAGGTACACATATGACACAGATAACTGAAGCTTTCATGCTTTAGTTCCCTCATCTATAAGCTGAAATCAACAAAATGCCACAGGTGGTTTTCTGAAGATTACAACAAATGAATTTTTGGAAAGCTGCTTTAAAAAGTAAGTGCCTGGGCTGGCCATGGTGAGCACACCTGTAATACTGACACTGAGGCAGGATGATCGCTGTCACAAAAAAAATTGTCTGGGATAAAGAAAGTTCTGTTGAATTTTGTTAACTGAAATAAGTGTTTTCTACATATAAGTTTGATCAACAGTGAGTTAAACAAAATAAATAAGCTCTTCAGTTGAAGGATTTCTGAGAGTATTTATTTTTTTCCCCAGTGTGTTCCTCTTTATTCATTTTCAGAGTACTAACTTAAATTTGGATAGGTTGAATTAACCCAATCCATCTCTGGCAGGCATACTCAACAGAGCATTTAACTCATCAAGGTGCCTTGCAAGTCTCACAACAAATGTGAGTGCATGTATCAATGTCTAAATGATTAGACTAGAAATCACTGGAATTGGCTTTTCAGTGGTGTAACGGTTAAAGAAAAATAACGTAGAGAACTCTTTCAGAAGATATCAAAATTCGAGACAGAAGTGATAGAGAATTTATAAACAAATGTTTCTTCCTTTTCTACAGACAACTCAGTACTAGCTTTTCTAAAAATAAGCACAGTCATCCAGGTATAGTGGTAATTGCCTAAAATCCTAGCACATGGAAGGCTGAGGCAGGAGGTTCACCATGCCCACCAGGCCAGCCTGGGCTACTTAGTGAGTTCAATGCTAGGCTGATATATAAATAAGGCTGTCCCAAAACAAACCAAAAAAGCCCAAAACCAACCAACCAACCTGACTTACGCAGAAAACCCAAATTCTTTGATTGCATTTGATAGCGAATTCAAAGTTTCTGATTGTTTTTAGGGATTCTTCTGTGAGAAAGCCATTGACATAACCTGGATTGGGGGAAAAACAACCGCAAATCTGTATCTTATCATTCTTGGAGAAATGTTGCATACTTTTAAGGTGGACATGGATTAAACATGTCTTTTTTGACACTTAAACCACTCAAAGAAGGGTTTAGGAACAAAATATTTAGCTACAAAAGGAAAAAGTAAGAGACACAGTAGTGGTGTTAAAAGCATAATGGACTGTTTACAACTTTGCACTAGGGATCATTCTGCATTATATGGTCTTATGAGAAAATTACTGTCACCCTCTTTGGACTATTTTTTAGATAAATTTCCACTATCAGGCAATAGTGTATTATCAAGGTTGAAATTAAAATATAGCATCAAAGTTTTATTTAGATTAGCAAGCTTATATCAAACTTTCAAGGACAAGGAGGACAACTTGGGTAAGAGAGCTGTGTCACTAACCTGCTCAGCTGTCCATGGCAACACACATGCTTCAGCCATTGCTATCATAGCTTCTTTTGCATTATTTCCACAGTTCACATCTCCAGTGTTGTCTATAAGGCCATCTAACACAATCTGGGCTGAAGTTTTGGAAAAATTTCCCTTCTGAGCAATCAAAGCAACTATGTGAAGCTTCATCTGCATCACCTGAGTGAGAATAAGTATCATAAAGCTGTAAGTCAGCTGAAGACATTCATTTAATTAATCATATAGCAGGCTGAAGCAGTAATATAGTTATGTTTATTTATTTTTTAAAAATTTATTTATTTGACACAGGGTCTCACAATGCAGCACAGACTTGTAATGATTCTCCTATATCAGCTGCCCCAGTGCTAGGATTACAGGTGTGCATGGATTCAGGCTAGTATGGTATGCCTGGGTTCAGGGGCCAGCACAGTATGCGGTACTGGGGGTTGAACTTGGGTCCTTGAGTTTGCCAGGCGGTGCTTAGAGCACTGAGCTACTGCCCTATAACACAGTTATGGATCACTGAGAAAACCAAACTGAAAGCAGAAATTTATTAATTTTATTTTTTAAAGTGAATAAAAAATAGCAAGAAAAACATTCCCAAATACCCATCAACTGAGGAATGGATTAAAAAAAAAAGATGTGGTGTTTTTACACAATGGAGTATTACTCAGCTATAAAAAAGCCGAAATTTATTTTTATTTTTATTTTGGCAGAACTGGGGATCAAACTCAGGCACTTGCGCTTGCCAGGGAAGCACTTATTCCACTGAGCCATATCCTTTTTATTTTCAAAATTGGTTTGCAGTCTAGTGATTGTCCTCAGGACCCTGAACTTGCCAGACAGGTGCTTTGTTCTACTGAGCTATCTCCCTGGTTCCAGAAATTTAAACAAACAAGTGAAACAATTTTTATCCTTTAACTGACATCAAAGTAGCTAACTGCCAATGAAGAGAAAAAAACATGAAACAAAGAACAATACCCCCCCAAATACTCCACGATCCAAAACAGGAAAGTTTATGAACTAAAAAAATATGATTTATATATTGCTACTCTGATGATTTGAGTTTTAAAAATAATCTCAATACATAGTTTAAAATACATAATAACTTGGAACTATCCCACAGCTGCCAAACAAAACCTATAACCTTTGCACATGGAGACAGCACACAACTTGGGAAATTTAGAAAACATGTAGGGATTTTAACTTGGAAAACAGCTGAAAGATATTAATGCGATGACAGACACATGAGCCTTATGAATATTTGTCCTATAGTATTTTCTTTTGTAGTGTCTGAATATTTTACTTTACTTTGTTCAGCTATTAGAAATTCTTGGGGCCTGGGAGATGATGGCTCAGTGGAATAAGTGTTTCCCTGGCAAGCATAAGGGCCTGCATTCAATTCCCAGTCCCATCAAAAAAAAAAAGAAGGAAAAAAAAAAAAGAAAAGAAATTCCAACAGATCCATTTAAATCTTTTAAGATTTAATTATCTTGGAGAAGACTTCTGAGTTGCAGAGTTCTGGAAAGCTCATCCTCATAAAAACTGTGGGAGCACTAGCAAGAATTGTCATCGTTCTTTCAGAGCCCTCAAAATTAACGAAAGGCTTGAAACAATACAAAAGAAATGTAAAGAAGAGCTACCAAATCTTACTAAGAGTCACATTTCTAGTAATTTAATTAGCCTTATTTCCATCCTCCTCTTCTCACCTCCAAGCAGCCTTCAAAACTGGTAGTCAAACTCTCTGAAAGGCTGAGCAAGGAAGATGTCAAGTTTGACCCCAGCCTGGGCAACTTAGCAAGACCTTGTCTCAGGTTTTTAAAAAGGGACACAGTTGAGTGCAAAGATCCTGGGTTTAGTGCCTAGTACTACAAAACAAAACTAAATCCCCCAGAAAACCCTAACAAACAAAAACAACCCAGCAGTCTCACGACCATGGCAACTATAAAATCTATAAATACAGATTACAGCAAAATGCATATTTTATGTATAAATAGTATTTATCTGTATTTTACTTGCAGTAAAATCTGTAACTATAAAGTCACTAAGTCCAGCAGACCAAGTGTGGAGCTCTACTCAAAAAATGTCAACTCAAAGCACTGTCATTCCGTGAGGATCTGGCAATTTCCTGTTAATAATGTGCCATCTGACCTGACTCTAGCTATTTTGCTGGGAAAAGTCCTATTCTTAAGGAATTTGCCAAAATCGGTGACAACTGTTCAACATCTAACATTGTGGATGATGCAATACCAGTTGAGGCTAAGGAACTTGTTCAAATAAAAAGAAAAATTTGGGGAATAAAATGCCCATAGGGGACTGTGAAAAACTCCTATATATTCTAGAGTCGAGGAGCCATGACAGTACTCAAGGTTGTATGTAGGCTGAGGAAAGACACAAAGGGGTCCTCTTAGCTTTGGCCTTAGATCCTGTGTAAAGAGAAATGAAACTTAAGGTGAAATTATTAAACTTGGATCACTGAAGGGGTGGTCAGCACACACACACACACACACGCGCACACACACGCACACACACATGCACATGCATACACACACACGCATGCACACACACACACACACACACACACACAGACCTTCTGTTGAAGTGGAAGAGTTACTAGTTTAGAAATATCAGGAAACATCTCTCTACTCAGCGGTGATGAACCTATGCCATGAGTGGTCTCTCTGTACTATTGAAAGCTCTAAAAGGTTCACCACCACTGCATCACTAACAAACCATTAGGCTAAGTAAGCAGAGACTTCAGTGGCTACAAACTGAGATTACACCTCATAATGCCAAGGATAACTGGAATTTTATTTATTTATTTATTTAGTTAGTTATTCATTTATTTATTTATTTGGGAACCAGGCATTGAAACTCAGGCCCTTGTGCTTACCAGGACTGGAATTTTAAAAACAAAAGATAAATTCATTAGTGTGTGGAGAAAATGCGATCTTCATTTATTGCTGGAATGAATGTGAAATGTAATTAATTTGGAAAGTAGTTTTATCAGTTACTCAAAAGGTAAACAGACTTGTATGACCCCAACAACACTGCCTGAAAAATGAAACTGTGAAAATAAAAATTTGCATAGAATTGTTTGTAGCAGCATTAGCTGAAAAGGTGAAACAACCTACAGGCACATGGACTAATGACCAGAGAAATAAAATATGGTAGAACTACACAGTGGACTGTTATTTGGCAATAAAAACTGTTCTATGCTATAATATAGACAAACTTTGAGAAGAAAGGTAAATTCATACCGGACAAGAGAGTAGGTTAACAGTTAACAGGGGGACTAGAGCATAGGGAGGGACAGTGACTGCTACTGAGTATGGGGTTTCTTTTGGGAGTGATGAGGACATTCCAATAGAGTTGCAGAGCTCGATGAGTATACTAAACAACCTCTGTACTGGAAAATGCAGTTTCATGCTCTTTGCAGTTATACAATATACATACATTAAAATTATCCTTTGTTTTGCATCTAACACAAAAGGGTTCTGTTGGTCAGGTAAGTTCCTCTAACCAACTAACTGCTGCAGAGGAGGTTTCCAGTGGCCACATGAAGCGGAAGGGCAGGGTAAACCTCGTCACTATGCAGCTGTGTGTGGGCCAGGTGATCTGGCTGAGGTGCAGACACACAGAGGTGCTAGAGGAACTCATATGGGAGCAAGAGAGAAAATAGGTGTGGAAGAGAAAGAAGAAAGGGACTAGCAGGATGTAAAAAATAAACCTGACACATTTCAAGTTTAGTACAAGCTCTCTTCTAAGTACATATAAGTGAAAAATTCTGTCATTTTTCTTAAGCCTCCCTTATCATCCACTTTTTAAAATATATATTTACTCTGGTTAGTAAGTACTATACTTATAGTACACAATGACCACATTAATCATTGGAGATTTGTACATGACATCTTTTTATTTTTTATTTTTGGTCATTTTGGGACAGGGTCTCACTACATATTTCGGGCTGGCATTAAGCTCACTTTGTAGTCCAAGCTGGTCTCTGATTCACAAAGAACCTCCTGCCTCAGCCTCCTAAGTGCTGGGATTACAGGCATGCTCCACCACACCTGGCTATACATCACATCTTAATTCTTTTTTCTTTTTTTTTTGGTCTTCTTTTTCTCTGCCTCTAGTCCTTCTTCCCCTCCCCATTTAAAAAGTCTATATTTTGTTTTTGATTTTTGAGAATCTTAAAGTGTAGATCAGGCTGGCCTTGAACCCATGGCAATCTCCCTGTCTCAGCCTCCAGAGTGCTAGGACAAGAGGCATGTGTACCAACTCCCTGTTCTATTTCCATTTTTTCCCTTCAATTATTTTTACTGTAAATCTCCTCTTTTATTCTTTAAAGCCATTCTTTCTCTTCTCTATATCTTGCTCTCCTCATTTAAGATAACTCTTTTTAATTATCTGCCGTTCAACTTCTTATTTATACATTAGGTTTGTCATATAAGAGAAACAATGCTATATTTAAATGGGTGTGTCTATGTAACCTAAGATTATGGTCACAAGGTACCTCCATTTACCTAAAAATGTCTCAAGTTTATCCTTTATAACCAAGAAGCACCCTACTGTATGTAAGTACCATATTTTCTTTATCAAGTCATCTGTTGATGGACATATGATCTGTTTCCAAGATGTAGCTCTGATAAATTATGTTGCTATAAATACAGGTACACATATATCACTGTGGCATTGAGGACCTTAGCTCTTTCAGGAAGATAGGTAGAAAGGGAATGCCTAGTCGAATGGACCCTCTAGTTTTAGAGGAATCTGAATACCGTTTTCCACAGTGGCTCAACAACAATTCTATTTTTTTATTTCATTATTTTTGGTACTGGGTATTTTTCAACCTAAGGGTTTTGCACTTGCCAGGCAGGTGGCATGCCACTGAGTTATATCCCTACCCCCAGCAGTCACTTTTTAAACTAATAATTTATCACTTCTAAGTCTTACTCTATTATTAGTTAATAAGGTTATAGAAAGATGAGGCAGTAAAATTTCATTGGAAACTTAAAGACCATACTTATATTTCATCTAAATAAATAGGAAAGCTATTTATTTGAAACCTAAAAAAGTAGGAGGGAGGAAGCTAGGGCACAGGGGCTTGAATCAGCAGTGCCAGCTACTTCAGAGAATGAAGAAAGAGGATTGCCTGAGCCTAGGAGTTTGAGACAATGGGGGGGGCAACATAGTGGGAACTTGTCTCAAAAACCAAAAATGAATACAAGGTAGTGAGAAGAGAACATAAATAAATCAAACAAATATATAATTTTTGTATTTATCTAACCTAATTATGTGAGTTTCTCTTTTTTTCCTTTGGAATATTTCTTTTTTATTATTATGATTTTTATTGAAGAACAAATAGCAAAGAGATAGTTTCAAGGCAATTTAACTGGACAGATTCGTAGGAGAATGTAAGAGAAAGTACTCCAATAAAGACATTAAATCTGTAACAAAAGAAGATACCTGAAAATTGGTTTCTTTCCATCCAGGTTTTTTGGCCAGCATCCTCACTAATGCCTGGGATGGCATTTCAGTTCAGTCCATCAGTTCAGCAGCCTTGAAGTAAAATAAGATGGGAAGAGAGTTAAAGGAGGTAAAGATTAGTTCCAAAGGCAGGGTCAATACTAGAATCTAGAAAGCAGTTATCTACCTATACAGGAGAAAGGGGAATAGCATTGAGTAAGATGGTAGAGGAAGCTTGGTTTCTGTCTATCTCCCTCTTTCCTTATTAACTTACTTTGAGAGAGGGTTTTACTCTGTAGTTTAGGCTGATCTTGAACCCATTCCTGCAGCCCAGGCTGGACTCGAACTCACAGTGATGTTCCTGTCTCACCACCCAAGTGCTGGCATTGCATGCATACTCTACCATGCCCAGTTTTTTTTTTTTTAACAAAGTTTTCCTATGTAGATATTGGTCTCAAACTCATGATCCTCCTATCTGATGCATCAGTCTCCAAAGTGCAAGGATAACACGTATGCTCCACCATACCTGGTGTAATGAATCATTTCTTAAATTAGGTGCTTGGTATATGGTACCAGTGGAACTTATTATAACTACATTTCAGGAATTCACAAATAATTAGCTCCAAGGAACTGATAATAATTAGCTCCAAGGAATCCGTAATCGTTTTTATTTGTCTAGTATGTGGCAGAAACTGCTCGTACATATTTTGTCTTGATTCTCTTAAAATATAAGTTACACAGGGTACAACTAATTAAGTATTATATTTCAAAGTACAGGGTCTGGGGAGATGGCTCAGTAGAATGAGCCCTTCCCTGACAAGCACAAGGGCCTGAGTTCAACCCCCAGTTCCACAAAAAAGAATTCAAAATGCAAACTTAGGTTGAATGCACTGTTGTAGCAGATGCAGGACTAGAAGGTTCCTGACTAAAGTCTCACTGCTCTTTCAAATTCTCTATTGTCTTATTTTCAGTAGAATCACATAATATCTGCCCAAAGGAGCCACCTTGTACATTTCCAATGCAGGGGAAATATAAAAGCATGAACCTGTTTAAGTGGAGAGATCTGTATGCTTAATAAGTTTATCAGTAAGTACTATAGTCTAAAAATACACCTAAACCTTATAATTCAGAATAAGAGCCTAACATGTTAAAAAGTAGTTACAAGCTTACAGAAACCACAGAATGCACATGTTGAAGGAAAAAACACTAAACAGCTACAAAAAAAGTCCCTTGTCACCTGTAGTTCATGCTGTGAAATATATTCACTGGTTATCCACTCATCCCTGCACACCCACCTTCTGGAACTCTGCCGTGCAGGCGAGCCTTTCCTTCCAGTTAGGGCTGTCGAGCAGCTGTATACAGGTAGGGGGAAGGACAGCTGAAGCTTTGTCTTCACATACTTCTATCTATAAGATATAAAAATGAGCTAAAATTAGGAATTGCTGAAGGAAACAGATGGCAAGAATTAAAAATACCCCAGATGAAACTAAAAGAACTCCCCTAGGTATGCCATAGTAACTAAGTCTTAAGCCAAAAAGGGTAAGCTAGTTCTAGGCAAATTCAGCATTCTCGAACATATTGATCCTCTATATATGGTAGAACCAGGAGAATAAAGAACCTGACCTTGTCATGGGCCTCAGCTGTCTTCAGTGGGCCTACAACTTTGCGGTAACATACATAATACTGACCGAGAGCTTAGGCTCCACTATTTCTTTGGTCTCTACTGCTGTTTTATACTTTCTTCCAGAGCTCCCTGTACCTCCTGGTGCAGTTGGCTTTCCCTTTTTAGGTGGTCCACCAGCCTAAAAGCAATTAAAAAGAAGATTTAGAAGAATGATTTTTAAACTTTTCAGTTTTATAGAATCCTGTGAAAATCATATTAACATCAGAGATCACCCAAAAATAATCATTTTTCATGTCCACAGAATTTGCAGTCTCATGGACAGACAGAAGATCATCCATAGGGCAGACGGGCAATCTGCAGAATGCATACAGACATTCCTCATTTGATGACTGAACTGAAAATAGATCATTAAATGAATTGGTCACTAAATCAGGAATTATAGATAGTATGTACATTACAATATTCAGAACAAAGAAATGGTCAGCAGAGACTCTAACTTAATGACTTTGTTGTTATTTGCATAACTCTAACACACAGCATTGTAATGTGTAACAGAACATAAACTACAGTACAATCACGAAAATGACAATACTACATAAACAAGGTATACCATACAAATGAAAGATGCATCAAATATTAAGTCAGTAAACAGGTAGGTCATTAAATGAGGAACATGGGGCGCAAAGGAGATGGCTCATTAAAATAAGCACTTCCCTGGCAAGCACAAGGGTCTGAGTTTAATACTCACTTCCGTCAAAAATAAATAAATGAGGAATATCTGTATTAACAACCTCTCATTCAGATAAAGCTAATGAATGAATGAAACATAAAGGACAGACTGAGTACTCTATATTACACTTACAGATACATTTGTAAATGGTGTTCAATGTGTTTTTCAGGGGGGACTGGGGATCAAACTTGGGGCCTTGCCCTTGGTAGGCAGGCACTTATGTTGCTGAGCTATATCCCTGTGCACTCACTCTCATATCTTGAAATGCCTTCAATCTTCCAACGTTAGTACAGGACACTTCCTAAGTAATAAAGTGTATTCAAAATATGTAATTCCAATTTGCACAGTATCAAAGAATAGATTTTATTTCTCTCTTTAGATTTGCATTTGAAAAAAGGGGGCTATCATACAATTTCTGGTGATTTTTCCACTCATATTGAAGATGGCCAACTCACTGAATCTTCTTATCGTTTTAGTAGTTCTTTTTTTTTTTTGGCAGAACTGGTTATTGAACTCAGACCCTTGCGCTTGTCAGGGAAGTGCTTATTCTACTGAGCCATCTCCCCAGCCCCATTTTAGTTGTTCTTAATGGTAATTGTTTTCTCTTGCAATATAGAGGATCAAACTCAGTGCCCCGTGTACCATTGAGCTATACCCTCACCTCTTTTCAAGTTTTATTTTGAGACGAGGTCTTATTAAGTTGCCTACCCTGGAATAAAACTTTCCATTTTCCTGCCTCTGCCTTCTGAATAGATGTAGTTATAGGCATATAACTACTTAACCCATACCTAGCTAGTATATCAAGTAAAATTTAATGTTACTTGAATCAACAGTATAGTGTGGATATTCATTGTACAACCTCATGGACAGATCTGATGGCTTTCTACCCCTAAACATGAAAAATACTAGCTAGACATGGTTGTGTGTCTGTGGTTCCAAGCTATTCAGGGCGCTAAGGTAAAAGGATCATTTAAGGCTATGCCAGTATAGGTGGGCAACATAGTGAGACCCTGTCTTAGAAAACAAACAAAAAACTATACTCTCTGATTAATTAGGACACTTCTCTGGATTTCCTGTCAAAGCACTGTCTGTAAAGGGAGGCATCACAATGAACAAATCTATTCATTTTTTCAACAAACAAATGTTTATTTATTGACATATTCCACATGCTATTTGGCTCAGTAGGTTAAATTCTGATAGTCTTGCTAATTTTTTCAAAGTGCAAAGACAAAGAGGTTGCCGCCACCATTACAATTTTTTTCTTACTGTTTTTTTAGTTTGTTTTGAGACAAGGTCTCACTATGTGTTCCAGGATGGTCTTGAACTTACCACAATCATCCTGCCTCAGCTTCCTGAGTGCTGGGATTATAGGTGAGTGCCAACACACAGCCAAAACATTTTTTTTGAAATATTTCATCCAGAAATGAGAACAGAAGGAGCCCACTAAATAGGGCAAACAATTAAACACAAGACAACAAGGAGTGAACAACAGCAGGTAAATAACATGTCAATTGTAAGTCAATATATCGCAACTGTAACCATCAATGTAAATGGACTCAATTCGTGGATTAGGAAACAAAATCCAACAATATGCTGTATACAAGAAGCACACTTAACTCGTAAAGAAATTCATAGGCTGAAAAGTGCCCCAACACTTCAGAAAAGAAGCAGGGTAGCAATCCTGTTTTCAGACAGTTTCAACTTCAAACCAAGAATGATCAAATGAAATGAAGAAGGCCAGTTTACACTGGTTAGGGGAAAAATTCAAGAGTAGGAGGTAACACTCATAAATGTATACACACTAAAGATAGGTGCACCCAACTATGTAAGACAAATCTTAATGGACATGAAAAATCTAATATCCAATACCACAATCTTAACAGGAGATCTTAACACACCCTTATCCCAAAAAGACAGGTCAACCAGACAAAAAATTAGCAACGAAGTAGCAGAACTGAATCAGAGCTTGGAACAAATGGACTTCGTGGACATATACAGACTGTTCCAGCCAACCACAGCTGAATACACATTTTTTTTCAGCAGCGCATTGGTCATTCTCTAAAATAGACCCCATACTGGTCCATAGGTCATGCTTAATATATGGAAGAAAACAGAAAGTATCCCTTGCATATTATCTGACTCCAGTGCAATGAAATGGAAATAAACGACAAAAGAAACCAGAAAAGTCCCCTAAATACATGGAAATTAAACAACACCCTACTCAGCAATCAATGAGTCACAGATGAAATTAAAGAATAAATTCAACAATGTCTACAATTCAATGAAAATTCAACCACAATTTATTGGAATTTGTGGGATGCGATGAAAGCAGTTCTCAGGGAAATTCCAGCTGTGAACTCACACATTACAAAAACAGAACAGGAACAAATAAACACCTTAATGCTGAACGGACAACATCTACAAAAGAAAGAGCAAACCAAACCCAGAGCCTGAAGATGGGAAGAAATCATAAAGATTAAAGGAGAAATTAATTCAATTTCAATGAATTTCAATTAATTCAACTGTTTTATCTCAAATGGATAAAACAGTTCAAAGAATTAAAGAACAAAAAGCTGGTTCTTTGAAAGACTAAAGAAAATCAATAAGCCCCTAGCTAACCTCATTAAAAAGAGGAAAGAAAGAAATCAAGCAATAAGAAATGAAAAGGGTGAAATCATCACAGACCCCGTGGAAATTCAGAAGATTATCAATAGCTACTTTGAGAATCTTTATGCTCTCAGAATAGGAGACACAGATGAAATGGACAGAATCCTAGAAAGCTACAATTTACCAAAACTGAATTAAGAAGTTTAACATATCTCAGTAACCCAATAACAGCCAATGAAATATGAAATGTAATAAAAAGCCTACCGACAAAGAAAAGTCTAGGTCCTAATGGATTTACAGCTCAATTCTACAAGAAATTTATAGAAGATACAATGCCTACCGTCCTCAAACTCTTCAATGAAATTGAAAAGGAAACAGTTCTCTCAAAATCATTCCTGGAAGCAAGTATTATACTGATTCCAAAACCTGGGAAAGACGCAACCAAAAAGGAGAACTACAGGCCAATCTCACTCATGAACACAGATGCTAAAATCCTCCATCAAATCCTAGCAAATAGGATACAGCAATCCATCAAGAAGATCATACACCATGACCAGGTAGGATTCATCCAGGGATGCAAGGATGGTGCAATATTCAAAAATCTATTAATGTAATACACTATATCGCAAGAGCAAAATCTAAAAACCACATGATCATCTCAATTGATGCAGAAAAGGCTTTTAACAAAGTCCAACACTCATTCATATTCAAAATCCTACAGAAAATTAGAACAGAAGGCCTCGACTTCAGTTTGACAAAAG
Source organism: Ctenomys sociabilis (assembly GCA_004027165.1). Lineage (NCBI taxonomy): Eukaryota > Metazoa > Chordata > Mammalia > Rodentia > Ctenomyidae > Ctenomys > Ctenomys sociabilis. The sequence goes on along the minus strand of PVKA01013932.1, from coordinate 11,704 downwards.
CCATCTATGACAATCCAAACGTTCATATAATTGTAAACAGGAAAAAACTGAAATCTTTCACTCTCAGATCTGCTACAAGACAAGGATGTCCTCTATCATCCCTCTTGTTCAATATAGTTCTGGAATCATTAGCTAGAGCCATTACACAAGAGGGAGAAATAAAAAAGGAATAAGAATAGGTATAGAAGAAGTTAAATTATCATTATTTGCAGATGACATCATACTTTACATGGAAGACCCAAAAAGCTACACCAAGAAGCTACTAGAATTGATACACAAATTCAGCAGCATAGTAGGATAAAAAAGTCAGTGCTGAAAAGTCAATAGCATCCCTCTACACAGATAAACACACTGAGAGGAAGTTATAGAAACAATAACTTTTACAATAGCACCACAGAAAATGAAATATCTTGGAATTCATTTAACTACAGAAGTCAACAATCTTTTTGTGAAAAGTTACAGTACTTTGACAAAAGAGATAGTAGTGGATTTCAGAAAATGGAACAATACTCCCTGCTTCTGGATAGGAAGAACCAATATCGTGAAGATGGCTATAAACTCTTTGCCTGCCCTTAGGAGGAAGTATAAATCTGTACAACTCCCAAAAGTGTTTTACAGATTTAATGCAATCGCTATCAAACTACCACTGAGGAAGTATAAATCTGTACAACTCCCAAAAGTGTTTTACAGATTTAATGCAATCGCTATCAAACTACCACCAACATATTTCCCAGACCTAGAGAAACAGTTCGTAAAATTTATTTGGAACCAGAAAAGAACTAGAATAGCAAAGGCAATCCTGGCCAACAAAGACAAGGTGAGATGCATTACAATTACTGATCTGAAATTATACTACAAAGCCACTGTGATAAAATCAGCATGGTACTGGCAATGAAATATGCCTGAGGATCAATGGACTAGATTAGAAGACACAGAGGCCTCTACAAATTTACTAAAACTGAATCAAGAAGATTTACACTCAGACACCTAATCTTTGACAAAGGGGCTAAACACTCTTACTGGAAGAAAGATAGCCTCTTTAATAAATGGTGCTGGAAAAACTGGCTCTCTACGTGCCAAAAACTAAAACTTGATCCAGATCTGTCACCATGCACTAAGCTAAAGTCCAAGTAGATTAAAGATCTAAACATTAAAACAGAAACACTCAGTCTCCTGGAAGAGAAAGTAGAAGGAACTCTTGAAGACATATGGACAGACAAAGAGTTCATGAACAAAAATCAAGTCCCACGGGTCATACTTGAAAGAATTAACAACTGGGGCCACCTGTTATTGAGAAGTTTTTACATGTCAAAAGAATTTACCAACAAAGTGAAAAGACAGCCTACCAATTCTGAAAAAATCTTAGCTAATAAGCACTCACAGAAAGATCTGCTATCTAGAATTTATAAAGAACTAAAGACATAGGGCCCCTAAATTTAAAGACTCAATCTAGAAATGGGCATCAGAGATGAACACACACTTCTCAGAGGACAAAATTAAAGAAATGAATAAATATATCAAGAAATGCTGCACATCACTAGTCATCCGTGAAATGCAAATTAAAACAACACTGACATACCATCTCACCCTAGAAAGAATGGCTATCATAAAGAAATCAACAAACAACAAATGCTTCTCCACTGCTGGTGGGAATGTAGACTGGTGCAACCATTATGGAAATCAGTGTAGAGACTCCTTAAAAAACTAGGGCTGGAAATCCCATTCAAGCCAGCTGTCCCTCTACTGGGAATTTTCCCAGAGGACTGAAAATGTCGTACCATAGTGATATGTGCGTTCTTATGTTTATATCAGCACAATCTGTGATAGCCAAATCTTGGATAGCTGTCACATGAGGAATGGTTGAAAAATATGTGGTATCTTTATATAGTGGAGTATTACTCAGCCATAAAGAATGATAAACTCAAAGACATCATATTTAAGTGGATGCCACTTGAAGATATACTGATAAGTGAAATAGTCCAGACCCATATGTCTAAATATCATAAAGTTTCACTATTAGAAGAACTCAAAAGAAGAAATACAAATATGTATAATACAATTAAAAGGAAAGTGAGAACTTCAGGATTGGACAATGAAGAGAAGGCAAGGAGAAATGCTGGGAAACATGACAGGGGCAAAGCCATACATTTAAATGCACAAGATGGGGAAAGCAATGATCCTCAGAAACATTAGCAAGTTTTGGAAATTAGCAGTTAATTGGTAGGATTCTCACTGTGACTAACTATATATGGTGATACCTGTGAACCAAGCAACTGCACTGAAGATAGCAATGTGTAATAGAAGGGTCACACTTGCAGTGCCTGTCATTCTGGTCTTCTGAATATGCACTTCTTGTCATGCCATGCCAATTATTACCATGCTGTCTCACAAGTAAATTTTTGTTCTTTTCTAAATTAAGGATAATAATTGGTCTTATTATTAAGACTGGAAGAGAAAGAGGAACTCTTGAAGACCTAGGGGTAGGCAAAGAGTTCATGAACAAAAATTAAATTGCACAGGTAATACTTGAAAGAATTAATAACAGTAATAGGACTGTCCTGTTACAAAGTTGTATATGGTTAGATTTCTAAATTTTTGTGTAAAAATATGTCAGTGTTTATTCCTACTTTTTAAGTAATTTTTCCTTCATATTCTGTAGGGAATTAAAGTTTAAAATATCAATACTTGATGGCAAATACCTGTTCCATGTTATGCTTAAGATGATTGACACTTAGATAGTTAGGATAAACTGAAATGCATATGTTGAAGGGTAATAATAAGCTTCTCTTGTGGAGGGTTAACAACCTAAGTTTGCAGATCAAAAATTAGAGAAAAAGAAAGGCTGCAAAAGCCAACATTTTGGCCCTAGCCTTTCAAAGTCAGTGAAGACTCAGGACATAGGAGAACCTGTACTGGAACATCATGTAACTCAGTTGTGTACCAAATTTTCTGATCAAGGAGATTGCGGGGCCAAGGAGAAAGTGATCATGATGTAGAGTGTGTCTAAGGAGAGTCACATGGAGAGAAAACATTCTCTCAGGTTTCCACAGAGAGCAAATTGGTCAAGCAATGGCCGTGACTCATCCACAAGGCTGACACTGGCAAAGGATCTACAAAGTGTGGTACAGGGTTACAGGATAAATCCTGAGCGTATGTGACTCACCTTATCAGATACAGAAGTTACATTTCTTGTTATATAGGTCTTGCTTTATCTTGGTCTTAACCATCCAGAAAAGTATAAAAACAAGGTATATAAAGTAAAGCTATATTAATATGCTGAGCTGTGAAAGGCTCAAGTCAACAACTTCTGTCGATAACCCACTACTATTGTGGACTGCTGAACTGTGTTGGATTTTGCTGAATTCACCCACCTACAGTATTTAGATGCCAATCTAATACCCATCTCTGACAGGACTAAACAAAAAAAATGGATACAATGGAAGGACCACTTTTTATTTGTATACGCAGAATAGTCAGGATAGATATGCAGCTACTCTCACTTAATTCAAGGAGTACAACGATTTGTACTAATAGTATTTGGACAGGATATTTTGTAAGTTTCTTGTACTATGGATAACCACTAAGAAGATAACAATGTACAATGCATTAACTATTGAAACTGTCCTATTAATCAGGTTTTTTTTTTTGGCGGAACCCAGGATTGAACTCAGCTCCTTGCACTTGACAGGGAAGAGTTATTCTACTGAGTCATCTGCTCTGCCCCCTATTAATCAGTTGTGAAACTGTCTCATTGCTATTTTCTTCTCAATAAAATAAAATAAAATAAAACAAAGAATAGTTCATTATCTTCAAGAGGAAGTGAATAGGTTGAGTATGGAAAGATTGAGAGTTAAGAGCTAAGTGGGTTGTAGTAAAATGTGGGAGACTGATCTGAAACTTTTGGGGATAATTCATTTTTCAAAGAGGCAGAACCTGATAAAAGAAAAAAAAAAAACAGTTGCTAATTCCCTCTAAAAAAGAATGTACACATAGATTTTATAACTGGAAATACCTAGGTTCAAATGCCAGCTTTGTAACTGTGTATTCCAAAATATATCTTGTTTATAATATTTGCTAGAAAGTATTCTACACACAGATAATCAAGTCACAAGATCTTTATCCTTGAAAGTTTACAACACAGTGTGGATAAGCAAAGTAAACAAATGAATAACAATAACAATATTAAAGTCAATGATAAAATCATGTATAAACCATTTAGCTAAACCTTGTTTTCTGTTTCTGGGACACAAGGGTCATGAAATACCTCCTCTAAGAGTTGTTATGGTGATTTTGTTTTTTGTTATGGTGATTAAATGCAGCCCTAAAGGTAAATTTCTCTAAATCATGCTCACTAAATAACTGGTTCTTTTCTAACTCCATGCTAGACTTCAGGGTGGGGCTGGAATGGGAAAAGAGAATCAACCTTTTTGTATCTACAGCAGATATCTATATCTTTCTTTTTTTTTTTTTTTTTTTTTTGGCATCTTTCATTCTTAAGGAAACATATTCACTGAAAGATTGGGGGCTAACCAGATAGGTCATTGGGCTAAAACGCCCACTCAAGCAGAGCACAGCAACTGGGTTTGATCTCCAGCATGCCCCACCCATGGGAGGCACTGAGAAGGTGACAGAGACTGGGCGTGGTGGCATGTGCCTGTATACCCAGGGCCCGGGGAGGCTGAAAACGAATGGAGAATCACTATGAGGCTGTTCTACAGAGTGAGAGCCTGTAGACACTGTCTAAATACATTAAAAAAAAAAAAGAAAGAAAAAGATTGAGACAGCTGAAATTAGGTGTTTGTCCCAAATCTACACAGTATAGAGGAGAGATATAGACTGATATGAAGACCAAATGATATGATACTGCAACATTTGGAAAATTACCAAGGTAATGAACAATATTTTTCTGTATTTTTTTAGGGAAATGTCTACAGGGTGTTCAGGGTCTTACTACTAGATCGGACTCCCAGTGATTCTACTGTTTATAACTTCCCAAGTGCTGGGATTACAGGCATATACCACCATGACTGGTCTCAACTGCTGTCTCAGAGAACACTGGGAGCGGGGCCAGCCTCTGGGCCTGCTAGCAGGTGCCTTAATCGGCTGAGCAATTTGGCCAGCCCTTTGTTGTTGTTTTTCCCCCCTGTATTTTTTTGAGTAACGCCCAATTGGTAAATGACCAATTAACCCTAAACACCGGGGAGATGGCTCAGTGGAATAAGTGTTTCCCTGGCAAGCACAAGGGCCTGAGTTCAAACCCTGGTTCCGCCAAAAAATAACGAAAAATAAACACCTCACTACATGTTATTTCATTACTTAATGATCTTGTCTGATCACTTAAAATGTACTCCTTCCCTTGGTCAAGTGCAGCATTAGCAAAATAATTAAGGTGATGTTATTATTGCTTAGCATCTTGCTACATTTAATTTTATTATTTAACATTTTTTGATCTGTTAACACATACGCCTTTCCTTGGCCAGGTGATATAGACACCTGAGACTGTTACTCAGGAAGTTGCAAACACAATTATCCCCTCTCAAACAAAAATTAAAGAAAAAAACGGAGGGTAAGGTATGCAACTCAGTAGTAGAGCACATGCTTCGCATGTAGCGGGCCCTGAGTTCAGTCCGGGAACCTCAGGGGAAGAGGGGGAATAAAAGCACTCCTCCTTACATATATGCTCACTGGTCGTTTTCCTTTTGTGTTTTGAGACAAGGTCTCACTCTGTAGCCTATGCTGGCCTCAAATTTGTGGTGATACTCCTTCCTTACTCTTCCTCAGTCTCCTGAGCGCTGGGATTGCAGGCCTATGCCACCATCTCCTCCCTTCTCCTCCCCTTCTCCTCTCCTCTCCTTTCCTTTATGCCCGCCCCCATTCATTCACTCATTTTAGGGATCTGGGGATTGAATCTAGAACTGTTATACATAAGATTTACCACTGAGTTACTTCATCCTTCAGTTTAAGCGATTTCTTTTCTTTTTTGTAGTTAAATGATTTCTAACAAGGATAACATAATCATTCAATGTTTGGGGCAGTATTGCCAACAATGCTCCCAGGAAGACTATATGTCTGTAGATAAAAGAATGAGTTAGAGCCTTACCTGATACTATGTAAAAAATGAATTCAAAACAGACTAAATACCTAAATCTAAAACCTAAAATTATAAAATTCTGGAAAAGTTCAAGGGCAAAACTTCAAGGGCCTTACATTTGGCAGTGGTTTCTCAGAGAAACTAAATGCTAGAGGCAGCAAGAATAATAACAAAACCACTGAGCCAGGAGGATCATCGCAAGTTCAAGACCAACCTGTGCTGCAAAGTGAGCTCAAGACCAGCCTCAACTGTAGCCAGGTGGTCTCAAAAAGACAGTAACAACAGCACTCCCACACAAACTGGACTAAAATTTAAATTTTTGTGAATGAAACACAATATGAACAGTAAAAACGCAACCAATAAAGAGAGAAGTTTGTAAATCATATATGTGATAAGGAATTCATATGTAGTTACAGAGACAATACTCAAAAATTCTTCAACAACAACAACAACAACAAAAATCCCAATTAAAAATAAAGGAGTTAAGGGCCAGCCAAATAACTCAGCAGATTAAAGCACCTGCAAGCAGGCATAGAAGCCAGGGGTTCAACTCCAGGGCCTGCGGTGCCAGCCCCACCCCTGGGGCACACTGAGACATCAATTGAGACTGGGCTTGGTGGGGCCTGCCTGTAACCCCAGCTCTTTCGAGGATGTAAACAAGCAGATCACTATGAGTAGGCTATAGTAGTGAGATCCTCAATACCCTGTAGAGCCTTCCCTAAAATACAAACAAAACAAAAGAAAACACAACAACAAGAAAACCCCACAAACACCTACAGGTTAAGTGGATAAACAAATTGTGGTATTGCACACAATAAAGTGCAATTTATTCAGCCTTAAAAAGGAAGGAAATTTTTTGCTGGATGTAGTGATACATGCTGTAAAAGGGCGACATAGAAAGTTTGAAGCAATTTTGGCAATATTGACACATGCTACAACATAGCATCTGTCATACAGATAACATAGATTAAATCTTAATCTAACATTGTGCTAAATGAAATGAGATAGTCACAAGAAAAGATAAATACTAGCTGGGTATGCTGATACATATCTGTAATCTGGCACTGTTTTTTTTTTTTTTTTCCAGATCCAGGGATTGAACTCAAGCTCTTGCACTTGCCAGGGAAGCACTTATTCCACTGAGCCATCTTCTTGGCCCCTAATCTGGCACTGTGAAGCAAGAAGATTAAAAGTTCAAGCCCAGATTAGATTACTTAGCAAGACCCTATCTTTAAAACTGAATGAATAGAAAAAGTAAGTAAAGGGCTGAGGAGGTAGCACACTGAAAAAAAAAGTGGGTTTAAGGCACAGTAATAAGCTAACCAACCAATTGTGGCTGAAAGTACAGTTCAGTGGTATAGCACCTGCCTACCAAAGACAAGGCCTTGGGTTAGATCCCCAGTTGCATGAAAACAACAAAAAATGAAAAGAAGGGAGGTTTTGGGACAGTTACTATTTAATGGGCATAAAAGTTTCAACACTGGTGACAACCATGCAAGATTATTAATATATTTAATGCCACTGATAGTAAAATTCATTATATTTATTTAATAAAAAACTAGAAAAATAAAGTCTGGTAATCTCATTAACTTTTTTTTTTGTCTGACACAGCATCTCATTGTATAGTTTGGACTGCCTTGAACTCACTATGTAGCCCAGGCTGGTCTTGAACTCATGGCACTCCTCCTGTCTCAGCCTCTCAAGTGTATGTTGGGATTACCAGTGTGCACCACCACACATGGCTATCTCTAGTAAAGTTTTAAATGGTCAAATGTGTTGTTGGCATACTGTATCTTCATTAAGAGATTATTTTCTTTTTCTTTTAAATGTATTTTGTACAGGATCTCACTACACAGATCAGACTAGTAGTGATCCTTCTGTTTTTAGTCTCCCAAGTGCTGAGATTACAGGTGGGCACCACCACACAATCTCAATCCCCCCCATCTGAGCATACCTTGAGGGCGGAACCAGCAGCATCTCTTACTTCAGGAGCAGAATCATTGATGTGCTGTACTCCAGAAGTAAACAATATAATCTTTAATACAAAATATACTGTATGTATTACTAGTTTTAAATCAGGCTGATAGTTGTTGGACAAACAATTTGCTTTTTATAACGTACTGAAACTAAATGTAGTTGTCCTTTTGCTGGTTAACAGACAATCTTGCACAAATTGTCTTTGAACTAAGGAAGCTTGTGGTTACCTAGTCAACACGTATGTACTTTTCCTTTCTCTTCACCTCTTATCTAAAATGCTTCATTTCTAAAAGCTACAGATTTTTTTTTTTCAGAACTGGATATTGTACTCAGGCCCTTTGTTCTACTAAGCCATCTCCCCTGCCCCAAAGCTGCAGATTTGATACCTATGCTTGGCAAGATCTACGTTGACACTAGTATGTGGAATCATAAAGCTAACACATGCTTTTCTTCTGCAAAAGGAACATGCGGCCAGGCATAGTGTTACATACACAGGTAGCTGAAGGAGGAGGGCTATAAATAAGTATGAGGACAGCCTGGGTAATTTACCAAAAATGTATCTCTTTCTCTCTCTCTTTTTTTTTTTTTTCAGAACTGGGGATTGAACTCAGGCCCTTGTTCTTGCCAGGGAAGTGCTTATTCAACTGAGCCATCTCCCTGACCTCCAAAGAATGTATCTTAAAGGAGTACAGGAGAGAGGGAGGGACAGAGGGAGGGCTGGAAAGGGATGGAGAGAGAGGGAGGAAGAGAGGGAGAGAGAGAGAGAGAGAGAGAGAAAGAGAGAGCAAGACTCTCAAAACAAAATTTTAAAAAGTTTTGGGGATATACCTGAGTGGCAGAGTACCTGTCCAGCATGTGGAAGGGGGAAAAGATAAACATGAACTAGTTAAATAGTTACAAAAATTTGGATCCAGTCTCCAAAGTAGCAGAGGGCCTATGCCTAAAACGATCATAATTTACATCTGACGCAATCACTATATGTAATTACAAGAAAAAACATCTTGTCTATATTTAAGGTATCACCCCAATTACAAAGATAGTATATACCTTGAGTAGAGCAGCACAAAAAGGCTTCAACAAACTCTTTGGCGACATAGAAGCAGTGCAGTGACAAAAACTTCTTGCAATAAACAGAGAGGTTTGCTGCTTGATGTTTGGATTTTTATTATCCATCACTGCTAACACATCCTCACTAATGTTCTTTAATGTGGTAGTGAGGAAGATGGTATCAATTGCCTCCTGCAGGGCTTGTACCACTTGAGGCTTCTCTTTGAATTTCTCCAAAATGGTTGGCATAACCTAAGAGTAAGAATGAACAGTTTGAATAATACCTGCCAATAAAAAGGAATTTAGGGGTTGGGGTGATAGCTCAAGGGCATATGTGCCTGCCTGGTAAGCACAAGGTCCCAAATTCAATTCCCAGTACTGAAAAGAAAAAAAGAAAGGATTTCAGTATGTGCTACAATATAGCTATTGATACATACTGTAACAAGCTTACACTTTTTTTATACCCCTTTTTGTTGAGTTTAGAGGAATTATCTTGAGCTCTTATAAAGTGTATAATATAGTTTATATACATAAATAACAATACTTTTAACAATTTTATCACAATTTTAAAAAGTAACACAGTTTAAACAAGAATGTCGAGGAGGGGAAAATGGGAGCAACTGCTAACAGCTAACAGGGTTTTTTATGCAGGTGCTTAAAATGCTCTGGAACTAGACAGTGGAGTGTAATTAACTTTGTAATTATGCTGAAACATATACTTTAAGAGCATGAATTTTATAATGGTCAAGTTATCCCTCAAGCCATTAAAACAATGACATTACAACAAACAAAACATCTAAACATTTAGTATTTTTATGGCTTGTATCTAGCTATCTCCCCAAAGCCTGACATGGTCGTACAGCAACTCAAAGGTAGCTGGATCTAGAGTGTGTGATGCGATGCTTGGATCAAGGGTATGGATAACGGGAAGGCTCTCCTTGGGTGTGAGAGCTACAGAAAGAAGGCTGCTGTTGTTGCTTGTTAGAGGATTCAGGGTTTGGATGTAAGGTATAGTGTGTAATTCTTTCCGCCCAAGATGCTGATAGAGCTCACTATAGCAGAATGTCTATCTCTTAACTACATCAAAGAAAAAAATCAAAGAAAGAGTACCAGAAACTATAACGATTCGTGACTAGAACTCTATATATAAGTACTATTTTTTCTTTTTTTTTTTTTTTTTTGCCAAACTGGGGATTGAACTCAGGTCCTTGCACTTGCCAGGAAGTGCTTTATTTGACAGAGCCATCTCCCCAGTCCAAAATAATCAATTTTTTTTTTTTAATATTTTAGGGAAGGGTGTACAGGGTGTTTAGGGTCTCACTACTAGATCAGACTCACAGTGATCCGCCTGTTTACCTTTTCTTTTCTTTTAAGTCTTTCATTTATTTGTTTTTTTCTGACTGGCTCAACCCCACCTTCAGGGCAAGGCTGGTGTGGCATATGGTGTCCGGGATCGAACTTCGGTCTCTGCATTTGACTAAGCAGGTGCTCTAGTCTGCTGAGCTATCTCACCAGCCCCAAGACTTTGAGTTTCTTTTGAGGCAGCATCTCACTGTGTGGCACAGGCTTCCCTCAAACTCACAGAAGTCCTATTGCCATGGCCTCCGAAGTACTGGAATTATAGGTATATGCCATCATGACAGGCTTCAAGTACTTTCTTTGGAAAGTAATGTTGGACTTTTTTATAATTTTAGTTTCATCTGATAAACCATTAGAAGCTCATTAAATATTAATGCCTAAGGTATTAAGCGTCAGGCACTTTTTTAGGAGGCATATTAAAGAGATACTTGCAGTAGGACATGGTGGCACAGGCCTGTAATTCTATTATTTAGGGGTGCTAGCAAGTAGGATCTTGAGTTTAAGGCTAATCTCAGCTATATAACAAGATCTTACCTTTAAAAACATAAGTTAAAAATCTGAGAGCAGACTGAACAGTGGCCTAGAATGTGCTAACCACTGAGCTACACTACCAGTACTTTTTTATTTTTAAATGCATTTTAATTATTTTAAGACAGGCTCTTGATAAATTTGCCCAGGGTAGTCTTGAACTGACAATATTCCTGCCTCACTCAAGTAATTGGAATTGCAGTTGTGTGTCACCATACCCAGCACAACGTTTACTTATACAGTACTAGGGATTCAATGCAGGACCTTTGCACAGCTATATACCCAGCCCCTGCCTCCTTTCTTTCGTTTGAATCAGGGTCTCACTGTGTAGTTCAGGTTGGCTTTGAAGTCACTGTATAGCCTTGGCAGTTCTTCAACTCATGGTGATCATTCTGCTTTCACCTACTGAGAGTTACAACTACAGGTGTGCTCCATCATACCAGGCCCTAGTCCTTTTTATACATTTGACACAGAGCTTCAGTTAAGTTGCCAAGATGCCCAGTCTGGGCTCAAACAGTTATCCTCCTGCAGCACCACCATGCCCAGCTTCCAAGATTATTTTAGAAGATCAGGACATATGCTAAAGCCAATGGCAACCCCTAGGTTTCTTTTTTCTCATTTTTTGGCAGAATCAGGGATTGAACTAGGCCCTTGCACTTGCCAAGGAAGTGCTTATTCTACTGAGCTATCTCCTAGCCCATA
>PVKA01013931.1:37009-53837 GCA_004027165.1 Ctenomys sociabilis | reverse complement strand
TTTTTTTTTTTTTTTTTTTTTTTTTTTTTTTTTTTTTTTTTTTTTTTTTTTTTGTCTTTTTGAGACAGGGTCTCACTATGCAGTTCAGGCTGGCCTTAAGCTCACTTTGTAGCTCAAGCTGGTCTTGAACTCACAACAATCCTCCTGCCTCAGCCTCCCAAGTGCTGGGATTACAGGCATGCGCCACCACGCCCGGCTTCATAGGTCTTTGTTTTGCTCCTCTTTGTGTTAAAATGCTGCCCTCTTCATGTTGTAATAATTGCCTAGGTCCTGTCATCACCACCATTACCATCACCACCACTGTCTTAGTTACATTTCTGTTGTTTCTGGGACAGAATACCCATAAAATTAAGGATGGAAAGGTTTATTTCTTTGTTTTTTTATTTTATTGAAGTACAAATATCAATGAGACAGTTTTAAGACACCTTAACAGAACGGATTCTATAGATTAATACATTGCAAACTGTTTTCATAATGTTTTGGTATCGAACAAGGTACATACATGATATTATACTTACAGACATTGTTATAGCAGATGTCTCTTACCAGTAAATTAAGAGAGTGTAGCTGTTTACATAACTTATTTTTTATACCTGAATTATATGAAAGATTCAATAGCTAATACTTTCTACCTTGTCATTTTCCTAGTGGTTGTCCATAGTACTAGAAGCCGACATAATATCCTGTCCAACCACCATTAGTGCAAATCTTGCCTCTCATAGAATTATCTAGAAGCATGGCATATCTATCCCAACTGTACTGTCCATACACACACATCATGATTCCCTTCTATACCCCTTCCTTTGTCCATCACATGAGGAATGGTTGAAAAAGATGTGGTATTTCTATATAATGGAGTAGTACTCAGCTATTAAGAATGATAAGCTTGAAGCATTTATACCAAAGTGCATGCCACTTGAGCATATACTCATAAGTGAAATAAACCAGACACACATGTATAAATATAGTATAGTCTCCCTAGTATAAGAAGTCAAGTGAAGAAATACAAATAGATATGTACAACAACAACTGAAAACAATTGTGTCAGATAGGGCAAAGTGAATGGCATATGCAGGGTACTAATCAGCTTTTCTTATGGATGGTTAACAACCTAAGTTCACAGATCAAAATTGGAGAAATAGCAGAACTGCAAAGCCAGCCAACATTTTGGCCCTTGCCTTTCAAGGTCAGCGAGGACTCAGGACACAGGAGAACCTGTACTGTAACATCAGGAAAGTTTATTTAGCTCACAGTTTTGTGGAGGTTTCAGTCCATACCTGGCTGGTTCCAAGGCAGTATGCCACATGGCAGAGGGCAGCAATCCATGGCAACAGAAAACAGCAAGGACCAAAGAACAGTTCAACTACAAAGACAAAATAAGGACAGTGGCTGTGGCAGCTAGCAAGCTTCCTTCCCCTCCTTTCATTTGTAGCAGATCTTCTGTTACAGGGTGAGGGCAGCACTCACACCCATGATCCCAGCATTGTATCATGAACTAATGACAAGCTCTAAAAGCTTCCCCATGACTGTATGAGGCTTTTGAGGGAAACCTAGACGCAACCATAACAAGCACCACAACCATTGTCCTCACAGTTAATAATTGCAATTTTATTGAGCTCTTGCTGTGTGCAGGTTGCTATACTAGTGATTTATTATGTGCACTATTCCCTGCTGTCTTGAAAAAGTCTCTATGTAACAAGTCCTGTTATTAATAGCTCCAATTTACAGAGTTAATTTAATCTTCACCCCTAGAAAGTGGTAGTAACCTGATGTGAACCCAGATTCAGAGTCTAAACTCCAAGTACTTGGATATCGTGCTTTCATAATTTAGAAGAAAGCATATTATTCAGTTCCTCTCCTGAGTCTTATTAATCTGTACCCATCCTCTCTCAATGTTTCCCTTTAATTTTAAAAGACATAGATCTACTTTTGAAAAATAGGTCTAGAGTTTGGTCATCCTTTTTCTCCTCCCCACTATACTCCCAGTGCTAGGAAGAATCTTGGCATAGAAAGAATAATAGCTCTTTCACACATAAACAATTGAAAAGACTCTATAGAGGGAGTGCAATATATTGGAAAATCTGGAAGCTGTTATCAGGTAAACTTTTACACTTAGAGAGTGAATTATCTTGGGGCAGAGCCAGGAAATAAGCACAGTACAATGGTGCATTGCTTGACAACAGTAATGCATTCTAAGAAATGTGTCCCTCACTGAGTTCATCATGTTGCATTCATCTTCCAAATATTCTTCCTCAAACACGTATGGTTGGACCTACTATACACTTATTTCTCCTGGACTAAAACCTGCACAGTATTTTCTTATACTGAGTACTATACAGCTTATAGTAGATTATTTTAACATTGTGGTATCTCTGCATCTCTGTTTCTAAATATATGTAAATGTGGAAGAGGTGCAGTACTAATATGGAGCTGTGGAATTTTTCAGCTGTACTGTAATTTTACAGGACCACTGTTGTATATGTGTCGCTGTGTTGTACATAATGGATGTTCTCCTCTGTTGGCAGCTCTCAAAGGCAGATGAGAAACCTAAACTTAAAACACCACAGAGTTGGCAGAGTGAGTACTTAATTAGAGTGCGTGTTAACAGGAGTTTCCGTTCATCACCCGGTCTCTATCTTCTGAATAGTTTTCTTAGTATAAATCTTGTATCATGATCTGAATTTACCAATTGATAAAGTGTGGCTTCCTCACTTACTGGTCAAAACCCCATCCATGAGTATTTTAAAGATGCCTTTGTATTCTGGCTTCACAAACAAATTGCTCTCACCAGAATCATCAATAAAATCTGTCTGAATGCAGATGATAAGCCAGCACAATTGCTCTGATCAGTGAGGAGAAAAGACAGGTCGGCTTTCATTTTAGGCACGAAGAGGCACGTGCATCCATGGGAAACAGAAGTTACTGGTTTGGAGGGAAAAGATATTGCAATAAAAGCAGCTATAAATGTTGACAACATCAATGTACTGTAAAGTAAAGTACAGAGAGTAGCCTTCTTTTTATTTTTTAACTCCTTGAATATGATGCAACTTGTGCCAGTTAGAATTATCAGGAAAAATATAAAAGAGACAGAGACAGAGACAGAGATAACGGCGCTGGCACTGAAACTGACAGTGACACTGACAATGACACAGACACAGGGTAAAAGAGTTAGAGTGATTTTCTTTTTTAAATCCAAGATTTTGACAAACAAAGAAAAATAGCCTGCACAGATCACAAAACCATTGTCTTCCAAGAAGAGGAAGGAAGTTTGTCCAAAGATCTTACATTGCCAAGCACATCCAAAACTATTTGCCGTGTCTCGTTTTATTTTTGTGTTCCTCTCGGCACTAGTCCAGAAGATCTGGAAACCGAACGTCCCATGCGAGGAGCTGGCGCAGTGTGCCCTCCAGGCAGCATACCACCAAGCCGTTCATCTCCTCCCAGCAGATGTTGTACAAGGCAGGCCAGATTTGCCTTCCTGGTCCCTGAAGCTTTCCTCTTTTCGCTTCTAAGGGAAGGGAAATGATGCTTTCTTGCAGTACACAGGCAAAGTCTGAAACCTAGATGTGTTAGACAGGGCTCTTTTTCCAATTTTCCACTACCGTTTCTTGATTAAGGGACCAGGATTCATTCAAGGATATTTTCTGACAATTGGTGATTATGCACTTGCTTTCTGTAAAAAACAAAATAAAAGTACCTATTTTATAGTTAAAAGTGGGCTGCAAGAATACGTAAAAGGATACACAAAATGTATTTCCCAAGGCATAAAACACTCCAGTTGGTCTGAACTCACTTCAAAGGTAACTTTAATCACTCCCAAACCACATTTTGTTTGCTAAGTACAGAAAAGCATAAGGCAGATAACACCATTTTATCCAGACATAAATTCTGTATTCTTTGTCTGGGCTACCTCCTTATTCTTGGCTACAGTAACAGATCTCAAAATGGCAATCTGTAATTTCTTTGGAAGGTGAACATTGGAGAACATTTTCTACAGGTGTCCAATTTATCTTCCACAACCATTTTCATGGATCCAAGACACCTTTGGAAAATGCATCACCTTCAACATTTTCTTAACTAGTGTGGATAATTTCAACCACAGTGAACCAGAAACCCACTCTGGCTACCTCAAGGAAGAAGGGTCTACTGTACTTGAAGGCTTGGATGGGAGCAGAGGATGGATTGGCTCAGGCCTGAACCAGTCTGAGGGACCTTCTGCTGTCCTTTGTTTGCTCAGGGTCTCCGTGGCCTCTCTGTCAGGACAGCCCAACTGCTCCCTGAATGAATCTGCCAGTTTTCCTCTCTACTGGAATCCTTCCCCTCTTCTCTGCCAAATTATATGTGGATTTATCTCATGTGTATTCATCTCTAAAGGCTTCTCACATACATTGAAATAAAGAGCATAAGATGGGTGTCCTAAGCTGCTGTTTCCTCAGGCGTTTTCAGCTTCCAGGTGCCATTCATGATATGATCATCTTGCTGCACTGAATATAATCCTGGTATTTAAAGTTACATATTTTCAACACAACATGTCCCCTCAACGCAAGCCAACTAACTACCTCATCTGGTACTCTACTGAAGAAGCAATGGTTTTCGATAAAGAAGTAGCAAAATTATACTATATGGAATTAACCTGGTTGTCATACATGAGTCCCTCAAAATAACAGCCTTTCCAGGGCATTGAAGGGCAGACTTGCTTGCGTGTGATGCCGGTCACTTTTAGAGCCCAGCCTCCAAATACGCAGCTCCACTGTACGTATTCATGCTGTTTTACTCACTGTTACTAGGAAAAAATATCTGATACAAGCAACTGAAATGGGAGAGGTTTACTAAGGCAGCAAAGCATGGCAGTGGGACATCATGGAGCAGAGGTTGTTAGTTGCTGAAGTCGTGATTGCAGGGAACTGAGAGTCAAGGTGGGCTCCCTGAATGGAGATATAGTGACCCACCTCTTCCAACCAAGCACTCCCTACAGCAAAGGGCCTGTAGTACCTTAAAATCCAGTCACCTTAAAAGTCCCACTTCTAAATGCATGAGGCTTTGGGAGACACTAAGATATAAACCACAGCACAACTCTTGAGCCCTGGCCATTTCATAGTATATTCTTGCTTTACCATGTCACATGTTGACCTCAGTTTCGCAATTCCAAATCTTAGACAGAAATCCAGTTGGCTTACCTCATGTTTTTCCAAAAAAGGGGCCTACGCTTATTGACAAGCATTTAGATTTCTTCTTTATAGATCACAAGGTTCATTTGGACAATTTTCTGGGATATAATGAGAGAGTAGTGCTTGTTAAGAATCAGGAATAATGACCAGAATCATTAAAAATAATCTAGATGCAAGATTCACATGATACCAAACCAAATATTCCCACTTTCCAAATTTTTAGTGAAAATGATAAAATGAATCAGTAAATATTTGTTTCACAAAAAGATAAACAGCTCATATTAGCCTCCATTTAGGCAAAAAAGAAGCTTGGAGAAGCCATAAAGTGATCCTCATATTTAAATGCAAATTATTTCATGAAATAACTATTTAGTAAGCCAATACCATATGCCATGAGAAACATCTGCTTTATTAGAGATGAAACATACCTATGAGGATTTTCTTGATTTTAGAATTTTCCAAGAATGAGCAATCATGTATCAGAGGTTATCTTTAATGTGAAATATAAACAGCAGTACAGAGATGTGGAGCAAGTGTTTGAGATTTGGGGCTATGGAGATAATGACATCTAAGATGGAAAGAATTGGTGAAGAAAGTAAAACTTGAGCTAGATTTTAAAAGTAATGAGGAATTGTGCTCAAAAAATCAATGAAAGAGATCCCAGAATAAAGCAGTATCAGAAATAGGTAATACTAGGAAACTGAGAAGCTGAGGAGACAGCTCAGCCATCTAAGTGCCAGCCTGGCAGATGCAAAGATCCAAGTTCAATACCCCGTGTACCACATGCTGTGCCAGCCAAGAACCCAGGGCATTCTGTGCTGGCCCCAAAACCAGGAATAGTGGTATACACCTGTAATCCCAGAGCTGGTGAGGTCGAGACAGGAGAATCACTATGAATCTGAGCAGCTTACAAGACCCTGTACTACATAAATAAATAAAGAAGAAAATATTAGAACGTTGCATGAGTAAGCAAGTAATGAGAGAAAAAATATAACTTAGGTTGAAATGATACAAAATATTGAAGGCCAAAGAAGTCAAGTACCTTGTGCTTTCTACAAGTCAGGGAGGAATCTAGAGCAGAGGACTGATGAAATCAGGCAGTGCTCCTCTGTGACAGCATGGAAATAATGAGAAAAGCAAAAGTAAAAGGGCACATTTAGGCTAACATTTTTTTTTTTGCAGAACTGGCGACTGATCGGGAGGCTGAGGCAGGAGGATTGTTGTGAGTTCGAGACCAGCCTGAGCTACAAAGTGAGCTTAAGGCCAGCCTGAACTGCATAGTGAGACCCTGTCTCAAAAAGACCAAAAAAAAAAAAAAAACTGGCGACTGAATTCAGACCCTTATGCTTGCCAGGGAAGCGCTTATGCTAATGAGCCATCTACCTGGCCCCTAGACCAACATTTTTTTAAGCCTAAGCAGCACCTGAAAAATACATATCAATTATATGGGTATTAATGATTCTTATTTTAACTGACATATTTAATTTTTTCTTAAAGATATCATTAAACTTTATAAATTCAATTGAATAGGCATTTATTTAACCATTAAAGTCATAAAACTATCAGATATTGTTTTCTAATATTTAGAAGAAAGAATTATTTTCAAATAACTTTCTCTTCATTCCTACTTTTCTAGAAATTGATTATAAAATTACTGTTAGTATATAAATCTGTTGCAGAATCAGAAAATGTAGTATGAACATAGGATAGAAAATGACAAAATTAAACAATGTAAGGTAATTATTCCATCTGATAGTCCATTTGTTAGCAGCACTCTTTGTGTCTAGGAAGCCATAAAAAAGTCTGTTTAACATCTTTATACTATAGCTGCTTTCCAAAATTGTTATATCTATAAAAACAACTTCTTGTCTTTTTTAAATTAAAAAACGGACACAAACTCAAGGCTATCAAACAAGTGAAGAGCCCACCGCAAGCTTCCTGGAAAGTAATTTATCTCACAGAAACACAAACATACCACAAAATAGTGAAAAAATGGAGGCATTACGTAGATGCTGGAGAAGGTTTAATTAAATATGTATCTGAGCAGGAGAACACTACACGATTTTAAAAGAATGAAGTACTTTGCTAGAAAAGAAAATTTCTAAAATATCATAAGTAATAAAAGCAGCAAAAGCATTTATAAGACTGTCACATTTTATTAAAAAAAAATACTACTGCCTCTACAGAGCAAGGACAGAATTTGAAAATAGGAAATTAATACAAATGGTATCAGAATTTTGATTCAGGCACTACTTAATATAACAAAAATTTAAAAAGTGCATACATTACAGAAATTGTATGAGAAAATTTGTATAATGGACTTAACACAGTTCTGGAGGCTCATATTAATTGCTGTATGAATATTAGCTAAATTATCACTGTGTAGAAACAGTGGCATAGACATGACATATGGATAAATACATGTAAAATATATTAAATGGTCATAAAAATTGGAAAACAGTCATTGTTAATTGCTACAACAGTCAGGAAATGATAGCAGTGAAAGTGAAATGTTCCACTTTTACTGTGTACACTTTTGTTCAATTTGAATTTATTTCCAAGACATAGATTATTCTTATAATTTAAAATCTGAGCACTATCTTTGAAGGAAAGGAGCTTTACATTATGAAATTGAACTGTATGGAAGAGATAACTAATAGACAAAAAAAATCTCTAAAAGTAAGCACTAGTCCACTGACTGGAAACAAAATGCAACAAAGTGGAAGAAATTAAAGATGGGTGTGGAAGGTTGTAACTAAAAATGTACAGCTTGGATTCTGAACAGAAATGAAGGATAAAGAGTTAAGAAAGGAGCATCAGTTCTGTTTTATTAGTCAGTGGCAATGCAATCACCATATATCCATTCACCGCCTTTAAATTAATAAAATTTCCAGGGCTGGCAAGATATCTCAGCAAACTAAGTGCCTGCTTAGGGAAGCGCAGGAACTGAGGTTTGATCTCTGGCACCACACGCCACAGCACCCTGCAACTGGGTGTGCTAAGCTGGCCACCAAGACCAGATGTGGTGGCTCGCATTTATAATCCCAGCTCTGGGGAGACTGAGAACAGAAGGATCACTATGAGTCCAAACTATATAGTGAGACCCTCTGCCAGATACATAAAAAGTTAAAATAAAGTAATAAAATTCTCCTACCACAATTTTCACTCTCCAAATCATGAGGTCTCTGAAGTAGAGGGGGAAGTCTTCAATTTTAGTATTTCATATTGTAAATCTTTTGTTTTCCTATAAATATTTTAATGAAAGTAAAATCTGATTTTCTAAGCCCCAAATCTTGGAAATAGTTTCAGTGTTCATTGATTCAATGTGATATCAAACAACAGAACATTGAAAAGAAGATTTTGTCAATGAGACAGCTGTGTCCAAATGTTCAGCTACTTGGTACAATGTGTACAGCTGCTTCCAGAAACATTCAACTGATTGATAGAATCTTTTTAATTTTTTTTTATTCACATGCTGGGTATCAGATAAACACATCTACCTTCACTTTAACATCTTTAGTAGTCCAATACATGCAATCAAATAAATGAGCACTGAAGTTTCAGACTGAACAATGCACGGCTGATTCTTAGTAAATGCAGATGTTACTTTAAGCCTGTTAGCTAAACTCGTATCTGGTGAAAGAAGAGACTATTCATGGGAGGGGCAAATAAAAAACATAATTATCTCTGTTGGGTAGCATTTTGTATTGCTATCATTATAGTTTTATCTTCTACTCATCCCTATTCAGATTCTAAATATTTTATTTATGAAGTAGTCATGCCAAGTAATAATAATAATTTCAGTAACAATTTTGGGCCCCAGATTTCTAGGCTTTAAATTGTCCATGAAATAGTGAAGTTCCCAAAATGATCTAATACTGTTATGAGGGTTTGGGTGGGCCAGGTGTTTACCGAGGAATATATTAGTGTTTAAGGATTATCAGTTAATTGATCATGATTATTTTTAAAGGTGTCCAGCACATACTTTCTATTACTCCAATATATTGTGATTACATAGCTACTGTTGATATATTACTATAAAATGTAATTCACAGAGATTGGTGAAGTAGTCATAGGAGGTTATATGCAACCACAAACAATAGAACACAGAGGTGAGCTATAAAGCCATAGACTTCTAAAACCTGCAGGGTAGAGCAATTAACACGTAGAGTACTAGTCCCTACATTGAAGCCCATTACACAATGATTGTATCATTGAATTATAAATTTTAAAGTAGATTATAAAATATTTGAGGTACATAGTATCAGGCCTCAGAGTATGGTATATTATTATTCAATTGCTCTATAGAGCTATATTTTGTGTTATAGTTTATCATTTATACTGAAAAGCAAAGAATTAGACACTATGTGTGAAAAAAATGTAAAGCTGCCCTGAAAACTAGTGTGGTCCATACATACGAAGTAAATAAATACAAAGGAAATTTGAATTCTCTCTACTGAGGTTGTAAAGGTAAGAATAGTGATAGAGATGGGAAGTGTGAGGAGTTAAGACAGACAAAAGGATATCACCTCTCCTCTGGCTGTAGTATAAAGTTAGAAAACTAGGAATGGGGTTACTACACCAAAGAACCACTTCCAGGATGCCCTAGCTCCTGGTTTTCCTACCCACTCAGCCATTGTTCACAATTCAAAAGACAGAACACCGGAGCCACTGACTTTTCCATACTTTTATTCCACTGCTGTTCCTGGGTCACCAAAGTTCAGTTTCTCACTATCTACCATGTGAAATCAATTTTGACCAATGTAATTGTAGTACTTCTTCAGGTCTTTACTGTTATAGCTTTCTTAGGCAGTTCAGTTTGAATACAACAGCCACAAAAACCATATCATTAGTAAGCCTAAGCAACAGAGAGTCCCTAGTGCTCTGACCTACAGGAGAGCTGATAGTAGCTTTGGTTTTGACTTCGTTGGAGGAAGAACTGGCAGTGATGGTATAGTCAACCTATAGGAACAAAAGCATCTGAAATAAATTAAAGTTAAATTCATCCCTGGAGAGTGGGACTTCCTAATCTAGCTATATCATCAAAATAATGAGCAGCAAAAAAAAAAATAATAATAATAATGAGCAGCAACAGAGCAGAAAGCTAACACTCTCGTAAAAAAGCAGATTACTAGCAGGATGAATATAACCTAGAAAAGCAGAAAGCAGTCTTCTGGTGTGAAGTAATTGTGACATTGTTAGGCATGGAACAGATCATACCATTCATTCACTCTTTTGCCCAGCTCATTGTTGTACAGAGATTAGAAGATCATTATTTCCAGATACATAGACTTTCAGGTTGAAGAGATATTTCAACCACCAGGAACCATTGTATTGAACAATGAACAGTTACCATTTTGACATGAATAATCCCCCTCTAAACACATGGTCCAGTCCTCTCAAGAACACGCTTGGAAAGCAAAGTATGCTCTCCATGAAGGTTTGCGTAATTAAGGTTGACACTACCTTAAAAATGCCTCAAGGGCAATGATAAACATAGGTGGAAGAAGTAGTCATAGGAAGGTATAAGCAGCCACTAACAAGAGAATATAGACGTGAAAAAAAGAATAGCTAAATTTTTAGCTCTTAGCATGCACAAGCCTCTGTGAAAAATATTTTACCTGAAAGACATTAGTTAATCATTTGCATAATACTATGGTGTAGCTACCATTATCATGTCCCCCTTTTGAGATAAAAGTGAAAAAATTTGGAGGGTTCAAGTGGTTTAGCTACGGTCATACAGAATGTTGGTGTGGTACTGTGTCAAATTAACTATCACAAGTCTCACTTGAACTCCTTCCCATGTATAGCTCTAGGCAAAGGGTACTTACCAGAAATAGTAATGATAATTTGGGGAAACAAAAAATGAGCAGCCAGTTTACTCTGGAGGTCTCTATTGGTTGAGAGAAAGGCGGAGTATTTCCATTTGTCCTTTCTTTTCTCCAATAAGAGCCACGCTCTTTCTCATATTTGAAGTCAGACAGCAACTACAGGCCCACACTTGGAGGTTTCATTGAAATCAAACTGAAGCCACCCTACCAACAGCCAGCAACATTTCAGATGTCTGTATCAGCCTCTTTATGATTCCGTTACAGTAGTTGAACATTCCATGCTGCTTACCTTATGGCAATGACTTACTTCAAGTAGGTAAAATTGGGTGAAGCGAACCTACAACACCACAATACTCACCATGATGCTGTATCCCTAAATAGCAATACCCGAAACCGAGTTAGCAAGTCATGGAGCCAGGAAGACACAGGTGTGGCAGGGCTCCAGCACCACTCAGAGTTAGGTACTACACAACTACCTAAGATACTTGTTAGAATTCCTTTTATTTTACTGAGAAAATGACGAGAATGACGCTATAGCAGATGTCTCCGATACGTAAGGACTCTTGATGTCTCCAGGAAACCAAAGGATAAAAAGGAAATATTAGCAAGGAGATAAAATGTACACAAAGTGCCTTGGTTAAATATATTTTACTACTAAACCTTAAAGTGACATAAATGTAAATATTGTGCCCATCAGAAAACGAACATATGTTATTGTACACATAGAAGCTTTTGAAGACCTTGCACCAGTAGTAATAATGCCTACTGCATGATAAAGTACAAAATATTCTACTGTGTATTACAGAAGTTCCCAAGACTACTGGAGTCTGATGAGTATTAGCAGGCAATGGAAGGTTTCCTAATCATTTGCAGAAAGCCTGCATTCTTTCCCATTTGCAAACATTCCTGTGATGGCCCTGGATGATTTTCTGCTAACAGCCTATTTCTTATAATTTTCACTCATCTTGGCTGGTTCTGAATCTAAAGAAGCTATTACATCCAAGTTTTAGATATACGATCTGATAGACAATTGCACTCAACACAAATTTTTGGTAATATTCTTTATCTCTAAAAGTATCAAGTCATAAACATTATTTCAAAAATATTCAGAGATAGAAAATGGCATTTCCTCTCCAGGTGAGCACAGGCGTAGAAGGGAAAATTCAAATATAGGAGAAAACACTGGAGATAAGGTACACTGGGGTTTTCAGTAAAATACTATATCAAGAAATGTTTTGATTGTAGAAGTTATTGGACCTTCACTCATCTTCCTAGATATTGAAATCAATTTTTGCATACACTTGAGCAGGTTTACATAACCAGAATAAACCATGTGTACAACTGGTGGAGATAGAATTATTATATCTATGATATAAATTCTATCTTGGAAACATAGAACAATTAGAAGCTGAGTGGTCTAGGAATTAATAGGAAATATTTTAAGTTACAAAACCAGAAATTTTGCTTTTAATCAATAAACATAATAACAACCATAATTTGTGCAGATTGTAGTCATTTACTGGACTCTAAATAAGGTGCTAGAAATTAAAGTTGTATACAGTTTGAATAGCTGAAAAAAATTAACAATCCCCGAATAGCTATAGCATTACTTTCTATATCCTTTACCTAACTAGAGTATAACCACCCAAAAAATGGGCATTGACATCTTTTTCTCTGCTTTATATGCAATGAAATAAAACTGAAACCCAGAAAAATTTCTCTATCAGAGCATCAAAGTTTGAACAAAGAATTGATTCAGATTCATCTTCTTTGACTATCAGTTCTTCACTTTTTCCATTCTTTTTCCTTTTGTACTCAAGAACTTTTTCAGCAGTTTGGTTCCTCAAAGACTGAAGATAAATTATTTGATAATCATGAGGAACATTTTGTGCAATATTTGGAGCTTCTGTGTGTTCCAACTAAAACCCTATGCTCACTTAATAATTTGAACATTCAAAACTATAGAGAAAAATACAGATATCTTTTAGCAGATTCCTAAGAGTATATTCAGATACAACATTAAGCTATAAGCTCTCTGATAATAAATACGTTGGAAGACTATTTGTGCAAATAATGTCATGCTGTGTCTACTTACCAAAATACTCACCTTTATAGTGTGATCCAATCCACTCTGGATAACCACTCCATTTACATTAGCTGCACAGAGAAAATCATGAAAACTATTATGCCAGATTCTATGATAATAACTATGCAAATATTCCCTCAGCTGGATAATAAAATTCTCATGAAGATTTAGGAGAGAACTATTATAAAATAAAATATGGAGGAAATAAAAACCATTTAACTGCAAGGTGGTATAACAATATTGTCTATCATTTAAATATCTGATCTGGAATTTGTCAAATTATAGCAGAGAAGAAGTTATTATTCGTCTTCCAACAATGAAATAAAAGCATAGATTAAATATTGCAGCAATCTGTAAAACACAGATATAGGTACAGTTACAGAAATACAGATACATAGATAAATGGCTATGAAATTAAAATTTGTTGTGTACATACATCAGTAATTAAGACTCTTGAGCATAAGTACACTGTATGTCTTTGTCTCTGCATATGTATTTAATAAATATTCTATAAAAGTTTGATAAATAAATTAAGTAAGAGCACAGAGAATACTATGTATAGTAATTATGAGTATGTGTAGACAAAATAATTTAACTTCTTTCAGTTTTCCAAGGATCAACAGAGCAAAAATTCTATTTATCCATAATATTTTTAAAAATCATAAACAAGTATCTATTTTGTTCAAGAAATAATTCTTTAGTTCACATTGTGAACGTGTGATTTTGTTCATTTGCATTGCTATGTTCAGTTTTGTTTTGAGATAGTCTCTCTATCACCCAGACCATTCTTTAATGCATGGGCTCAAGTGATTCACTCAACTAGCCTCCAGCATAATTAACAAGATTTTAAAAGTTATAACATTTGGAAGTCATGAAAAATTCAAGGTGCAAAACTGTGCTCTGTCATATGAATTCTGTAGAGTCTTAGGAAAATTAGAGCCTCTTATTTCCATCATAAGAAAGATGAAAATCAAAGTCATACCCAGAGCTCAGATATGAACAAAAATATTTATAACCTGAAGGGGAAAGGTATAGTTCTGAGATATACTCTAAACAAATAGAAAGAACCCAGGAACAAGTACATGTTCCACTATGTGAAATACAGAATTATTTCTTCTACAAAATAGATGCTTGCTTATGATGTTTTCTAAATATTCCAGATAAATACAATTTCCACTCTGCTGATGCCCTGGAAAATGGAAAGAAACTAAACTACTTTGGCCTCTATATTCTCATAATTACTATACATATTGTTTTCTGTGCTCCTATTTGGAGTCTGTTCTTCAAAGATGCATGTATCTGTCTGATAGCTCTACTCACCCATTCATCCATCCAACCATCAATATCAAGAGCTCATTGAGTTTAGCTATGCACAGGCCTTGTGCTAAGCAAGAATCACATACTCAGACCACCACTGACCAGTAGCTTCTCATTTTAAAGACGGTACAGACTAAAGTACCCTGAGAAAGCCACTGACTTAATTCCACCCTGGAAAAGAAACTACATTAAGACTATTCTTCAAAATCAAAATTTGATTAAAGGTAGGCAAAAGATATTATATACCCCGGTGACTATCACAGGAGCAGCCAAAATGAAGCCAGTTGGCTTTTCCAGTGCAAACAATGCAACGGGAATCAAGTGCTTCTTACTTTTAGTTGCATTAAGTAACACTTTCTGGGTCACTTGAGTTAATTTATTTTGTAACATATTCATCCACAGTACAATATCTCATTAAAGCAGAATCTCCTTGAATCTAGAATTTGGAATAACGTGTCAAATGCAATTTTGTCAGTAAAATTACGGAAAGACCTTACTGTATGGTAACTATTTTACTATAAAATGGTTTCAATGCAGAGACGTCACCCAAGAAGTTTACAGGGTTACACTGAAAAAAAAAATGATTTCTAAGACACACAGCCAAAAAGCAAATATCTTACACAAACTAACCTCACAAACTTTATAAAAGTTTGATAACTTTGATAACATGCCCAAGCTAAAGCCATTTAAACAATCCAGGGAAAAGGACAACTATAAATTCAGCAAAATATCTTCCTATTTGTATTAGACCTATCGGAGAAAAAGAGTATTCCCTGCAGTATCCTAGAAAATAGTGGCTATAAACAAAGAGATAGGGCAGATTGAAATTGGACTCTGTGGAAATTCATTTAATGATACATCAGGTTATTTTCAGCAAATTGGCAAATGTGTGAGTTCAATCAATCCTTAACAGAGACCTGTTCAAATAAGGAAATAACAGTTTCGTGACTTTCATTAGTAACTCGTAGGAAAGCTTTTTAATAGAAGTTATTATTTTTAAGTCTTTGCCTCTCTGGTAGAGCTGCCTCTGCTTTCTCTTTTAATGGCATCAGTGATCATTTGTTGGACAATATTGTGCCTGGGCCCGTGTTACACTTTGAAAGGGACATTGGATGGGGCTGGCTGGGATATAACCAAGTAGGTAGCCAAGGGGGCCAGCTGATTCCAGCATTAGAATGATGGACCAGACTGCCTTTACAACGTGATCAGAGCCATGGTGCTCATTAGCAAGGCCCATTGAGGTTGCGTACTGTGTACAGCTGACGGCAGGAATTTTTAGGTTTCCTGGAATTGATCCTTAATTTTATTCTTGCTACAAACTTGAAACCTAATTAATTGATGAACCTAGAGAGTGTTTCTGTCTTAGTCACTTTGTCATCTGGGACAAAAATCCCAACAGCTACAGGTTAAAGGAGGACAGGCTTATTATGGCTTATGTTTTCACGAGATTCATTCCATAGTTAGCCTGCTCATTGGTGCAAATGGCACGGTGATAGAGTCTGACAGAGGAAAGCGACTCATGCCCTGGCCAATAAGAAGCAGAAAGAGGAAGGGAAAGTTCTAGAGAGACACACATGTGCTGCCAGGTCATACCCCCAATGAACGGTCTCTTCCAACCAGATCCCAGGGTTTATTCAGCTTTAAGCAATTCACTGATAATTATACCACTCCATAATCCAACCACTTTCTAAAAGCCCAACTTGCAAGCACATAAGCTTTTTGAAGGATGTTTTATAGCTCAACCATTTTCACACCTAAAAAATGAAGAATTACAACATTATCACATATGATGCTTTTAGAAATTGGATTTGGATTAACATAACCTCCTACTCCCCAAATTGTCTGGCATAGTACAACAATTCAGCAAAGTGCAGATATTTATAGAAATAGTACTAATGATCATAGAGATTGTGGACATGAGGGGAGGCTATGGTGATACTGAGCTGGTCATAGAAGGAAGATAGTATTGAAAGAGCAATATGTTATGAAGTCCTACAATATAGCATGAAATGTAATTTTTCTTTTTTGGAACCAGGGATTGAACTCAGACCCTTGCCAGGATAGTGCTTATTCTACTGAGCCATCTCCCTGGCCCCATGAAATGCAGTTTTAAAAGACTATCAATTGAATAAAGAACCAACATCTTATTCCTTCAACTGCTTAAAGTATGAAGAATTATGAGTAAGTTTATACCTGGCCTGAGATGATAGCTCAGCAACGTAAGTGTAAGTGACTACCTGGCAAGTTCAAGGTTTCAAATTTTATCCCCAATACAAAAGAAAAAGAGAGAGAGAGAGAGAGAGAGAGAGAAAACATCAAGTAAATTTGTGCACTTTCATACTCTCAAAAATATCAAGGAGAATTCAGTTAAGTTATATATATATATATATATATATATATATATATATATATATATATATATATAT